>VWZX01010742.1:0-12458 GCA_013399015.1 Galbula dea
AAACAAATTTAAGTCTGCCCTACGGAAGTCAAGGATATGAGTTTTGCTATTCCCTTTCCTAACCCCTCTAAAAATAGAGAACCTAACCAATTCATGGTCACTTTGCCCAACTCGACCTCCAACCGAGACATCTCCTTCAAGCCCTTCCCTGTTCACAAGGAGCAGGTCCAGTAAAGCCCCCTCCCTGGTTGGTTCACCCACCAGCCGCATAAGGAAGTTATCCTCAACACACTCCAGAAAGCTACCAGACTGTTCCCTTGCTGCTGTGCTGTAATTCCAGCAGATATCAGGGAAACTGAAATCCTCCACAAGAACAAGGGCACATGACCTAGATATCTCACCCAGTCGTTTATAAAACACTTCATCCACTTCACTACTCTGGCTGTTTTAGCACTGTGTTAGCATAACATAAATTCCCAGGAACTTAGTGATGGATGAGGACAACAGGAGTGTTCAAACTCTTCTCCGCTCAGTCCAGTTCAATTTAGGTCAGCTCATCTATCTCTCTGGAAACAACTTCACAATCCCTGCAGAGAAATAACCTTTACAACCCAGCTCTCAGAAAAGCAAGTTGTATCCTTTAGAAATATGCCAGATGAAAGCTACTGAAAAATAAAACTTAGAGACGCATATTCCTGGATCTTGTTACAAAAGCTACATACCACTTTCACCACAAGCTACACCATCTTAATACTGTATTATGCTATCAAAGTATTCAGTGTATTTTTAGAAATGTATTGTAAAGAATTCCAGAAAATGTTCTTAATGTTCTTTTGCTTGGCAAGTGACTTTATCCTTCCTCCATGGTTAAGACAGCAAATTATCAGACACCCAAAACAATGCAACAGTCTAGCCAAACCTAGAAAAACCCACTTTTAACACCACCAACCTAGCCAACTACCACACAGTTTCCAACCTCCTTTTCCTTGGCAATGTCTTTGTGAAAGTAGTGGCATCCAAAAGCTAACAGCACCTATCCTTGCCAACACCCTTGCTCCTTGACATACAGGCAACAGACCAAAACATGATAGAAGAACAAGCCCAGTCCACATGCTCCTGGCCTGGGATCGAAAACAAACCTTAAAGTGAACATCCTCTGGGGCTCTGACAGAAGTGACTTCCTGGTTCTAATAATAAGACTGACGAAGTTTAGTAAGAAAGGACAGCAGTCATTTTCCCAGGCAAGCTGAATAGAGTGCAATTCCCTCTCATTCTCCTGCACAGTCCCAGAAGTCCTGTATTCTGTAGTCACACAAACCTCAACACTTAATCCCTGCCAGTTTAACCCCAAGACAGTATC
Organism: Galbula dea; assembly: GCA_013399015.1. Lineage (NCBI taxonomy): Eukaryota > Metazoa > Chordata > Aves > Piciformes > Galbulidae > Galbula > Galbula dea. Next base: position 1,301 of record VWZX01010742.1, read on the forward strand.
ACACAGGGAAGCAGAACAATGCTAGAAGTTCACGCATCCTCAAATAGAGAGATGACATTCAATTACACTACTGCTTCTGCTTAAATTAAGGGTTTCAAGGGAAGTAAGGCACAGCTTCCATTTTCTGGCCCCACTTGGCAGCAGATAAAGGAATAATGCTGCCAGCAGTGATTCCAAAACATGAGAAAGTATCATGCTCGAATTTCAAACAGAAGGTTTTATGATGAAACAAGCAACAGATTTCTCTATCTTCCTTAACGTTCTGGGACAACAGAGTTTGTCAAACATTGGGGCATCTAATCTTGCCTCACAAGGCTGTCACAAGAAAGTCTTTATAGCTTGTCTGATGACCTCCTCAGGGCTCAGTTGCTAGCAGCAAGATTATTCCCTGCTGGAAAAGCCTGTGATTGAGACTGAGGATTGGTGAAACTGGGCTCACTAGAGGATGTGATCCTCACCAGCAAAATATATACTTCTACCTTCATACTCCAAATGCTAAATGATACTTTAAAAACAGAATTTTAAAACATGTTGAAGGTGAGTTTCTAGACTATGCCTTCAGCTTCCCAAACCCAAAGCCTACGAAGCATCCTTTAAAATGACAAGGAGTAATGCATTTGGGTTCTTTTGCACTTCCAAAGAGATATACTCTAAACCAAAAATAAATGTTTTACAGCTAAACACTCCAAGTTATACAAAGCAGTGATTATCTGTGAGAAAATTTTTCAGGCTTGTTAGATGTAAATTTATTGGTTTGGGTTTTTAAACCACTATCCTACTTAATTTATGCCACATATTTAATAAGAGAAATAAAAGGCTACCCTTACCATCCCACACAGTTTGGAAAGAAACAGCACTGAAGTCCCCATCCAAAAGTGATTTCAAGCTTGCATCATCCCTTGGAAAAAAATCACCAAACCCCCTAAAACAAAACAAAACCAACCAACCAACCAAACAACAAAAAAATCCCCATATTATAAAATCACTTTGTAAAGAGCTTACTATATTATTTGACTTATTCTGGCTGCATTCATATCTCTAAAACATACTTGCAAAGTTCCAGTGTATTTTTCTGGCGTTTATATTACAGGAATATGGGGTTTTGTATAACAGTCCATGATGGTTCTCACACTTTTGGGAATTCACATGCAACACACAATTCACATGTCCACCACATGTAGAGAATACACTTTGATCATGTGCATAGTACAAAACCGTACAGCCACAACGCAAACACTTCCGTAATGTTTGGACAGATCGGAAATATTCATGTATATGGAACAGCCCAGCACCACACAATTACTTCTTGGTTACAGTGTGTTTCATTTTGTGTTTAGAAAAAAAAGCAAACTGAGTTAGAGTTAGTTGCAGCTTTTTTCAGATAAACATTTCTTCTGAGAGCCAAAATGAGAAGATACAGCATGACAGTGGTGGCAGGAATAACTCATCAAGGAGTGATAGTATGTCTGTCACGCTTGTTTGTCTTATCTCAATAAAACTCATAGGAAAAAACATTTAAAAGATTTACTAGTCCAACTGGTTAGAAAGATAACTCTATGAAAATACAAAGAAACTTTTGTCTAAACAGTGTGGAATGGCAAGATCTGCTTTCTTTTTTTTTTTAAATTTTTACTTTTAGATGATCCTTGGAAGAACTTTTTGCGCTGACATTTCTCTCAAAAAATTTCCAAACTTCACAAGCGTGACACATTAACAATGTGAAAAGCTCCTCATAACTGAAACATATAAAAAATAAACACATTTGCATTTTATAATGTATAGATAAAAGTAAGGGTAGCTCAGGTCACAGACTTTAGAGGCAGGTCAACTGCAGTTTGTCTGAGATAAAAGAATAATTGTAGTATTTGAAGACATTCATAAGAGTAAAGTTATTTGGGATCTTGTCTCCTTACTCCCCTGTCTGCACCCACTTTAAAAATTCTAAAAACAATGAACTGAAACAAAAATGCCTTAGATTAAATGAATGTTGATCAAACTACATAATTGAGGCGCTGCCAGTTTAAAAGAACTAAAGTAATCACAGCTTGTCCTGATTATTTGTACTTAGCAGTGCAAATAGGTTGCTGACCAATTATGCTTTCTTTAACTATTCACAGTAGTATCTTTGTTCTCAGACAATGTTAGATGCACATGTTCTGGGACTTGTATTTACCTGGTGGATTCTTGGCAGGATCATTGTGGCTTGGACTTCCTGGTTGTCCAGAATCTATAAAGAAATGAAAGAAATGTTTTACTAATTTGTTTTGAAAGTATCTCACAACCTTTTAATACCTTCCTTCAGTATTAAATTAATACCTAACTTTGCTCTTTAAAGGTCATTTCCCTGACTTTCAACCTGAAGGCATTATTGAACAAACACTATATGTAACCCACTTTACACAGAAGCAGAAACATTGTGAAAGATGCAATGATCCTAATAAGAGGAACTCATAGATCACTGAGTAAGGACAAGAGCCTCATTCAGGTAAATACTCAAGTTGTAAACACATTTACAAGGGTACCTTTTCATTCCCTTTCCTTCCATCCCCCAAATACAATATTGCATAATCAGCAAAGCACAGGTAGTTTCTTCCAGGGCAAAGACTGGAAAGACCAGGCAAATAATGGTGTTTGCGGTGATCAGTCCAGTTTCTTTATCCTTGCCTTAAAGGACAGAGGCCTGTGCTGCAACCACAGGCTCAGGACAGCACTGAAGATATGACTGTCCACTTTAACATAATATAAGATTTGTTTTTCTGGTCTGAGAATTGCCATTGTGAAATTAAGATTATGTAATGAAAAAACTAACAAAACCCAAACCCTGTGGATTTCAGAGACTGCCCTTTTCATGATACATTCACCTAATGAATCAAGAGGACAATGCAGTTATGTTAACACACTAAATAATAAATTACATCCTTATTTATACAAGCAGTTGTTTTTACAACTATCTACATCTTGCTGCATTCCTACACCAATAATATAACAAAACCCTACTTCACTGCAAGAAAATGTTAACAACTAAATAAGCATGACAGACACTCTTTTATGAAAAGAGAAGAAATACAAATATTTGTTCTGAATATAGGTGTATAAAATGGAGCAGTTTTTAAAAAAATATCTTTTTTTATAATATAGCAGTGCTTGTCAGGAGCAAAGAATCACCTAAAGATTCATCATAGCACTACAGAAATTGTTACTGCCAAACATGTCCCAGAGGAAGTCAGAACTCTTCAATGCATTGCTGCTTACAGTGACTAAACTAAAGAGAAAAAAAGAGAAGTATGTATCAACAAATATTTTCCTTTAATGCTCATTACTTCTTCATAAAGCCAATGTAACCCTTAACCTAGAATGAATCTGCTTAAAGAAGTTCATTCAAATATGTCACCATCTGTTATGTAGCTTAGCTAACATGGCTTGATGTGCATGTCTCTAAGTTAACACAAGCTTGATTCTACAGAAGATATATCTGAGGTGGAAATTCATTTCACAGTTCAAGTTTTACCACATTCATCTGAATGGTGGTTGCCACAGAAAACAAGGATCTGAGGATCTACCAGAGTACTGTAAGACCATGGCATATGTGAAACTCAGTTCAATGGTACTAAAAAACCCTAAATTTTCCAGTATAGAATTAGATCAATCTTGAACACAATAAAATACTTATTAGACAGCAAATTTTACATAAAATTTCCTCTATCTTCTTCAACCCTGGGTAGGACGAATGACAGGCAGGCCTCCTGGTCAGATTCTGCACATCCCATGGTTTGGGCACTGAGTCCCACTGTACAGCACAATATGTAGCCATTCAGTATGCCTGTTTCTGTTCACAATAAGACACAACATAGCCCTTTTTTAAAAAAAATCAAATCAGGTTAATCTGAAAATTCAATCAGCTATAAGAAATGCTAAAAATATGATGCTTCTCTACATATGGACAAACGTCTTTTCCTACGCTGCAATTAGAAGGTTCAGCCTACAGGAGGTGAACTTTAATATTCTTCTAATAGGCATTCTCTGCTTCTGCAAACCACACATATTATTATTTAGATTATCAGAGAGGATACCTTTTACACAGCAATGGTCTGAGTGTGAAATAACTACAGATGCGTGGCTAGATGAAGTATCAGTTTGGTAGAAGAGGCACCCAATAAAGCTTTAATAGTGTAGCTTGGGGAATACATAGATGTGGAACTGGATTAAGGAGGCCTAACACAAAATAGCCTTTGAAGTTTTCTCATGTTAGAATTAACTAAAAATATGTGCAGAGAATATTTTTTAGCTCTTGCACAGCAATTTGCCTTTACTCATAATTTCTCATTGTCAACACGGCCACTTTCTGGATCTAGGATTTAAACAGTAGTTTAAACAATTCTTTTTCATATTATGTTATGATAAACTTAACAAAGTAGTTTCCAGTTATAGAGATAAGTAGCTGGCTAGTTATTATCATTTACCAGTCAGACTTATCTTGATTTTATGTTAACTACTTGTCATCAACATTTTTTACAAACTGATTCTCACACACTGTTTTGAGCAGTAGATTCTACTAACATATTTGCCAGTGGAATTTCAATGATCTTAAGATGCAAAGAATTACTGTAAGATGAATATGAGAAGCAACTTATCCAATCCTTCTCTTAAGCGGTTGAGAAAGCAAAGAATTGTACTCCGTATGAGAGTATCAACGTACGTAACTCTGTAAAAAGCTAAAGCACACGAAAGCATCTAATTCTCAGAATGAAAGACACAGACTTGAGATGGCCTGTGACAATGCAATCCTCTTAAAAGTGTCAGTAATTATAAAGCACTCTCCTTATGTGACTAGATGCAAATAGCTTTGTGAAGTACAAGAAAACCATGATCATTATAGGAATAAATTACATTAGTAACTTAGTTTATAAGCAGAACATTGAATGAAAAGAGACACTGGAGTAATGTCCTTCTAATAGAGGGAGTAAGACACATTTTTGGAAAGCCACAGAAACTAAGGAAATAAAAGACATGCTAAAATACTTTATATCTGTCTTTGTCCTCAACTGCACAAAATCATTAATAAACAACATAAGCCCTGTGTTTCTTCCAGTGTGATGGAGAAAGACAGAAGCCAGACTCATTGTGTGTCTAGTTGGCTTTGCATTCAATTTTCCCACACAATAATTCTGTGAACATTTAAAAAAAGAATACTTCCTAAGCTAGAAGTTGTAAGTCCTACAACTACTAGCAAATAAAATCCCATCATGCAAATTTGATGTAACTGAAATTTTCAACATTGACAGTTAGCTAGCTCCCGACTGTAAGTTCAGTTAGTTTGTTCTATTTCTTTGCAAGTTATTTTTTTGTTTGCTTGTCTGTTAGTTTTTCTGCTTCTCAAATATTACTGTCAATGAGCTATTCTTGAAAAAGTTTTTCTACATAGGTCTCAGAAGTACTTATCCTTATTTCCTACAGAGCAAAAGCACACCTACACATACCATTTCCACAGAATAGATTTCACAGGCACCTCACAACTATTGTGAACATTATCCTCTGCCCTGGTCTTCTTGATGTTGACTCTTGTAACAGTCAAAGGCTGCTGCCTTGATAACTTACTCCCCCATGGATGAACAGTTCATATTAGAATGGTTCACACAAGCCTTTACTTTTATCTGGTAGATATTCATATAACCCTGATACACTGTAGGTATAACTTACCATGATTCAGCATGGCTACTACCAGAACATTCAAACTCTTTATCTCAAATTACTCTTTCTTTTAGAAGACAGTATGAAAGGATGAGTCAAGAAGGTGGTATATTTATATTGAATTGTTTCCCATTTCTAGGAGTTAATCCCAGTGAGTAGCTGTGAGTTCAGGCAACCTTCAACGCAGCCAGGGTTAAGTCAAATTGACTGTTGGGGCCTGCTGCTGGTGAGAAAAATATATCCTCTTATTCTGCTGTACACTAGGAGAAAGGTGCTGCCATGATGCATCACTTCTGGCTTCAAAAGGCAGAGAGGGGGAAAAAAACTGATGGTTTGCTATCCAATGAGGGAGAAGATGCCGTCTCCCTTTGTCTTGGACAAGCAGCAGTAGGAGGCACACACAGTAGGCAAATCCAAGGAAGTCACACTGCTGTTCATCTGCTTTCTGAGGGGTTTTTAGTATTGCTCACCTCCGTATTCTGTCTTCTCATTTTTCAGCTGATAAGAGAATATATCATCCTTTAAAAAGTAAGTTATGTGCTATGCTATATCTCCCTTAGGCCCAATACTGTACAAGGAATTTTGCTTTTAAGGCTCTCTGCATTACCATAACATTGAAGGCCTTGAAAAAAAAAACAAAACAGCAGCAGAATCTGCAAAAACTAAAAATACTTGCTTAAGCCATGTCTTAGAAATAAGCAGACTGTTCACAGGTGTCATATAATAAAATAAAATATAATATAATAATAATAAAATTAACACATTTCACTTTTCATTCACCACAGGTTAGGAGACAGCCTTTGTACTCACTTAATCTAGACTGACAGGCACTAATTTAATCATTCACCGGCATGTAAATACACCCTTGTTCTTTCCTAGTCCATGATTTGGGTATGAGGGAGGATAAATGACAAGAAAGATGTGGAATGATCTAAGTATCAATTTGATGCTGTTCAGCCCCCACATACATATGCAGCATCTGACTTGACAACTGACAGAGTCACTACCACAAACAGGAATCACAACTACCTTCTAGACTGTCATCCTTCAAGATTATATTGTCACTCAACACCACAAACTTGAGACAAACAGTTGCACCCCTAAAAATCACAGGATCGCAGGACCTCCCAGTTTGGTGAGGATCTGGGGAAGTCTTCAGTCCCATCCCCTGCCCTGGGAAAGCTCAGCTGCATAGGTCTTTACAAGGTTAGAGCATGAAAGTCATCAACAACGGAGACAGCTCAAAATCCCTGGGCCCTAGCTTCACTGCTGGGCTGTCCTCATGAGGAGGAGACTTTCCAAATTGACTCTTCATCTTTTAAAGACTTTCAGATCATCATCATAGTAGGAAAGCATTCATGGCAACAAAAAAAGCAAGATGTCTCTCCTCCAAAACAAATAATGTGACCAACAGAAATCCATAAAGAAAATAAATAACTACATCTCTGTACTTTATATCATGACCATTAATTTTTACTTAAATTAATATTTCTAATTTTACAACATGCTTGCCTTCTATAACCTACATTATTTTACTTTGACAAAGGAATCAATTAGATTGATAAACTTCCCAAATACTTCTAATGATTTCATTTTGCAAAAGCAGCATTTTTCATTGTATACTACCTCTACATCTGCTGATCCTGAATTACTGTAAAATTTTATGAACATTATTCACATCAACTCTAATAGTAAGACCGTTTATGGTATAAACAAGCTGAAACTGTTTTATTGTAGCAAGTACCTGTTGAAATGATGCTACAAACATGGAAATGAAAATAGTGCATGTGTCACCCTTGTTTTCATAAGTATGTTAACTTGAGGAGGGATTTATTTGTCACATTTTCATAAATTACTACATTTAATGGAAATACTTCTCCAGAAAATGTGGCTAATTGATTTCATATGATAAAATGTTCACCCTCCCTAGTGTCTTTGCTAGAGAATAATTTCTGAGAGGAACAGCTGAGGAAACTAGGACAGTTTAGTCTGGAGAAAAGGAGGCTCAGAGGAGACCTTATCACTTCTCCACAATTACCGGAAAGAAGGTTGTAACAAGGTGGGAGTTGTTGTCATCTCCCCTGTAACAAGCAATAGGACAAGAGGAAATGGCCTCAAGCTACACCAGAGGAGATTTAGATTGGGTATTTGGCAAAATTTCTTCACCAAAAGTGCTGTTAAATGTTGGAACAGGCAGCCCATGATAGTGATTGAGTCACCATCCCTGAAGGTGCTTAAAAGACGTGTAGATGTGGTGCTTACAGACATGTTTTAGTGGTGACCTAGCAGTGCTAGACTTCCAATTGGACTTGGTGATCTTAATGGTCTTGTCCAACCTAAATTATTATATGATTCTATTATTCTATATCCCTGAAGATATAGCAGAGATGCATCCTGCTCATGTATCCACAGCCCAGGAAGGTGCTCTAGGTCTCTGCCAAAATGATTGCCACTCACCAAAGGTGGCCCTAACGGCCCTGTGGAGAGCCAGTAACCAGGAGCACAGCCAAACAAGGTGGGCAAACAGGTAGTTTTGTTCAAAAACTCCTTCAACAGAAAGAGGAGTTGGAGACTGTGGAGTACTTACATAACTACACCCTGATTGCCACCACAGAAATATGGTGGAATGATTCACACAACTGGAATGCAGAAGCTGAGAACTACAATCTATTCAGAATAGACAGGCTGGGAAGAAGAGGTATATTTCTGTTTGAAGAAATGGATAGACCACAAAGAACTGCCTCTGAGAAACAATCATGAACAGGTTGAGAGCTTGTGGGTAAAAACTGAGGTACAGACCAATAGAGGTCACCTTGTGGTCGGGGTCTAAGACAGGTCACCTGATCAAGGACAGCCTATTGATGAGGCTTTCTTGCTTCAGCAACAGGAAGCATCATGCTTGCCAGTTCTCATCCTGATGAGGGATTTCAACCACATAGATAACTGCTGAGAAAGCATCACAGCAGGCTGCAAGCAATCCAGGAGACTCCTGGAGTTTGCCAAGGATAACCTTCTAGCCCAGGTATTACACAAACCAAGAGGAGAAGTATTGGTGGACCTGCTGCTCACCAAGACAGAGAAACTCAGTAAAGGGATGAAGATTGGAGGCAGTCTAGACCGTAGTGACCACTTACTATCTGATTTAGTTAGTAAAGGAACATGAGCCTGGAAAAGAGCAAATTCAGGACTCTGAACTTTAGAGAAGCAAACTTGCAGTTGTTTAAAGAATTAGTAAATGAGATCTCCTGGGAAACTGTCCTTACCTTGAAAGGGTGCTGACATCTAACCTTTACCTACCTGTAAAAGGCAGCAAGCAGCAGAGCTGAACACTAGCCTTAGAAAGCTAAGGTTGCCTGTTGGCTCAGGCAGCTGCTCAGATTTCAGTCCAAGCAGGCCTATCATTTCATGAAAGCCTTCAGGGCTCATGCCGCTTCTGCTGGCCTGGCAGGCAGAAACTGGGCTCTGTTTTCATTTCAGTTTGAACTTGTTAGCTTTGAAGTGGGCACAGGGCAAGAGCTCCTCAGTTATCAGCCTTCCCTTTTCATTGCACTCCCCTGCACTTTCCCACAACAGACAAGCTCACCTGTGGCTGGCACAAATGGGAGAAAGCCCAGGCCTTTCAGCGGAGAGCCAATTTGTCCCCATGGGACATGCTTCCCAATCCCTGCTGCTGTTGGGGCAATCCCACCACACAGGCTGACAGTGAGGTGGTGCATGGTTGTTCAGCCATCAGAACCATGCAGATCATGACAGGCTCCCCTCCTCACCTTCCCCTTAATCAACAACTCAAATCTGCTGCTATCAAGTCACCCAACCAGCTATTGTTGAGACTGTTAACTTTTCTTCAGAGTGTTTTAATTAGGTAAATAAAAAATGGTAATTAAATCAACATTACGTAATGTGTTTCTGATTTGTAATCTCATTTAAATTAATTAACTGACTCAGCCCTTGCTTAGTTTTTAAACTGCCCTATTTAAGAAGTGGAGCTCTGGGAGTAAATCCAGTTTTTATACAGTTGAAAGACATTCAAGGACCTAGAAGCACTTAGCAGAACCAAAATAGCAATAAGCACAGTCAGCTTTTCAGCTTTGTGTCCCATGCATAGATTTATCTATTTAATTTAAATTCCCTTATTTGTTTATGTAAAATAAATCACAACACTTATTTACCCAGAGTATTTCTTACAGAATTTATAAAGACCATATGTTGCTCAGTTTGAATACTGAACAACTTTCCCCAGCTGTGTTATAAGTTGTGCATGGAAAATACACATATTTGAGACACATGCGTGTGCACATATATAGATTTTCAAGTTAAGACAAGGGTTATATCTTCTCATGACCTGAAAAAATGTTTCCCATACTTCATAATATCAGCTAGCTCTTTTTTTACACATACGTTGAAAGATTTACATAGGTATCTTCCCACGTGTGGATGAATGTGCAAGAATGAAGTTCCTTTCCAAAACTTGCTGGATTCAGTAGGAAAGGATGAGATATGAACACTTAATTTTATCCATCTGGAAGAAGACAGATCTACAGGGTGTGGTGGGGGAGTTGCTCTTTACGTGAGAGAGCAACTAGAATGCATTGAGTTCTGTCCAGGGGTGGATGAGGGGAGAGTGGAGAGTTTATGGGTGCAAATTAAAGGGCAGGCTGGCACGGGGGATACTGTTGTGGGTGTTTATTACAGGCCACCTGATCAGGATGAGGAAGCTGATGAGGCTTTCTCCAGGCAACTGTCAGTGGTCTCACAGTCACAGGCCCTGGTTCTTATGGGGGATTTTAACTGGAAAAGCCTATTCAGCCAGCCATTCACAGTCCAGAAGGTTCCTCCAGTGCATTGATGATAACTCCTTGATGCAAGTGGTGGATAGGCCCACTAGGAGGGGAGCACTGCTGGACCTGATACGCACTGACAAGGAGGGTCTTGCTGAAAAGGTAGAGGTTGAGGGCAACCTTGGATGCCATGATCATGAGATGGCAGAATTCAGGATCTTGTGTGGTAAGAAAAGGATACCTACTAGAATTACAACCCTAGACTTCAGTAGGGCCAACTTTGATCTTTTCAAGAAATTGCTAGGGGAAGTCTCCTGGGACAGGGTAATAGAAGATAAAGGGGCCCAAGAGAGTTGGTTAACATTCAAGGAACACTTCTTCCAAGCTCAAGATCAGAGCATCCCAACACGTAGAAAATGGAGGAGGGGAGCCAGGAGACCTGCTTGGTTAAGTAGGGAACTGCTGGGCAAGCTGAAGTGGAAGAAGAGGTTCTACAGGTCATGGAAGGAGGGGCTGACTACATGGGAAGAATACAAGACTGTTGACAGAGGTTGTAGGGAGGCAACTAGGAAGCTAAGGCCTCTCTGGAATTAAAGCTAGCAAGGGAGGTCAAGGAAAATAAGAAAGGCTTCTTCAAATACATTGCAGGAAAAAAGAATACTACAGGCAATGTAGGCCCCCTGCTGAATGAG
>VWZX01010748.1:0-21627 GCA_013399015.1 Galbula dea
TCTTTCCTTTCCCCTCCCATCCTCGCCGAGGGAAGCGGCTCTAGGAGATGGGGGTCGGGTGCTGAGCAGCCCACCCCCCCTGCACTCACACCCCTGCCGGGACTGTTTGCACTACCCCCTGCACACCCACCTGGGTGAGTACCGCTCACTGAGGGCGGCGAGACGGCCCGGGGCTCTGCCGGGGGTGGGGAGCCAGGCCGGAGGCAGACGCTTGAGGCAGGCACCGCCCGGCCCCGGCCCCTGAGGCGGGGGACCCCAAGGCGGTCACGACCACTCAGTGGCGGGGACGGAGGTGGACAGAGCCTCGGGGTAACGTGGGGGCCAAAGGAGCCGGTGAGAAGAGGGTTGCGGGGCCGGCGGCAGCTCCTCGGAGAGGGTCCGAGGGAGAGAGCAGGTCCCAGGGAGCAGAGCTGCCAGCGGGTCCTTCCCGAGGCGGTCCCTGGCCGCGGTGGTGCTGGGAGGAGTGAGTGCTGATGGCTGACTAATAGCTGCTGCCTGCGCTGGGCCGCTCTGGGTAGGGCTGGCAACCATCCTGCGGGACCTGCCCCGCGGAGAGGAGAGTCTCTGGGGAGCTGGGCTGTGTGATGGGGAGGGGCGGTTGCAGCCCCCGAGCTCCCTCAGTCGTCTTCTTTCCTCGTCTTCATTTTCTTTTCTGCGGGCTTAGAAAATGCTCTTCTTCCTCCTCCTGCCGCCGTTGCCGGAGCTCTCACGGCTGTGAGCAGAAATCTAATGAGACCGGGCTGCCTGGTTATGTAAGTGCGCATCAGGCTCCTGCCCCTAGCCCCGCGCCAGGGCTCTGCTGCGGGAGCGGCTCTCAGGAACAGTGTCCGCTGCAGATAAACTGTCATCTCGAGAAAGTTTGAAATTATCAAGCTGATTTGTTTGATCAGCTTGGTTGTGTCATGGATCAGTTTTGGGGGCTTTGAAAAATCGATAGCATCTGCCCGGTATGCCTTGAAAGGATCATTTCGTTCCTAAAGGACGTGGAGGAAGGGAAACGAAACAGATGGATTAATAAATCGTTTTTAAATGACCCTTCTAACCACCCAATCAGCTTTTCTGTACTGATTGTGTCGCTTTTGTAAATATCTTCTGTTTGCCCTTGATCTTTTCCTTATCCCCACCCAGTGCTGATCCAGCAAACGTTTAAAGGTCGCCTTATCGTACCAGCTTTCAAACTATCCCCATACCACGTTGGGGAGAACACGAGTGGCCTGGAAATAGGGTTCCAGGCTTTAAAAGGAAATTAATAGGAGCAAGAAATTAAAAAAGGATTGTATTCAAGCTGTGGAAGATTCTGATATTGACTTTGATTTCTCTAATCTTTAGTGACAGCTACAGTAATTTTTTTCCTAGTGATGCAGTGCAGAAAACCACAGTTAATTGAAATTCTCATTGAGCGTTTTGAGCCAAGAAATATATCTTTTGTTTTGTTGGAACTTTTTGAACAAAGATGTCTCCTGTGGATGAGTAGCTTTATGCCAAGGTACTGCAGGATTTTCCTTAGCAGTACCTGTGCTAATATTTGGTTCTTGTCCCTTCTTTAACTTTAGATAGCTGATTTCTCTTTTGTCCTTTGTGAAGAAGCCGCAACCATTTTTATATTAAATGTAAAATGGTGTCATGGAGAAGGAGAAAAGCAGTCAGGTTTGAGACTATCAAAAGCACTGTTAGCTCCAATAACTCTTTGAAGTCTGAAGTATAGACAGTGTCAGAGATGGTTTTACTATATATTACTGTAGTACATCTGATAAAATAATTTGTAGAAAGGGAAGAATGGTGAATTATTTTATCATAATGATTTCATGGTCATGGCCTCCCTTATGGCAGAAGATAGATGCCTCTGTTCTGTATGCATGGACTGTGTGATCGGTTTCACTGTTCTGAGAAAGAATTGTTCTGGATGGACAGCAGACATTTTCTCTTTAGTTAACACAGTTTTGCCAGCGCAGTTGATGTGGATGATTTGCTTGGACTTAAATATTACATAATTTTAGTTATTTGTGTGAGATCTTCTAAAGCAGCTGTTAACAACCAATATGTTTGCAAACTTTCAAGTGATAAATGACCTTTGGACTAAGACCTTTTGAGCTAAACTAATAGTCTAGTGCTAAATTTTGCAGCTGAGTACTACAAATCATCCGAATACGGGTTGGTAATTGAACTCTTGACAGGCCTGGCAGTTCTGTGATGTCTTAAAAATTATCCCTGCTGCTTTGTTAAGAACTCGGCAACAAGCTCATGTGATTTGGAAATGCCCCATGCTGTATATGTAAACACATGCCTGGTGTCTCTTCTGCTGCACTGTTTGTAAGGCAGAGTAAATGTAGTTGACATCGTCACCTTCCACAGGCATGAATATAAATAGTTTGGTGCACATTCCTTGATGTAAAAAGTAACCTATTTTATGCATAAAGTGAAGGTAAAAGAATTAGGCCTTGGAGCCTGGTCTTAATGCTTTCCTTATTTGGATGTGTCTGCTTTTGTTTTTTTTTTCTTAAAGGAGCAAGAGCACTCAAGGTGAAGGAGAACAATCAACTAGAATCAGCACTTTGAATGAAACTCTGTTTCCCTGTGGCATCTTGAACACTTTCTTCTTTGGGTTGTGAAACAGACGTATAACTTTGTGGCATAGCAGCTATGCAGCTTGAAATCCAAGTAGCACTCAACTTTATTATTTCATATTTGTACAATAAGCTTCCCAGACGACGTGTCAACATTTTTGGTGAAGAGCTTGAAAGACTTCTGAAAAAGAAGTATGAAGGGCACTGGTATCCAGAAAAGCCATACAAAGGATCAGGGTTTAGATGTATACATATAGGGGAGAAAGTGGACCCAGTCATAGAACAAGCATCCAAAGAGAGTGGTTTGGACATTGATGATGTTCGTGGCAACTTGCCTCAGGATCTTAGTGTTTGGATTGACCCATTTGAGGTTTCATACCAAATCGGTGAAAAGGGACCAGTAAAAGTGCTTTATGTGGATGATAATGAAAATGGATGTGAGTTGGATAAGGAAATCAAGAACAGCTTTAACCCAGAGGCCCAGGTGTTCATGCCAATTAGTGACCCAGCATCTTCAGTGTCTAGTTCTCCTTCTCCTCCCTTTGGTCACTCTGCTGCTGTGAGCCCAACTTTCATGCCCCGCTCCACTCAGCCTTTAACCTTCACCACTGCCACATTTGCTGCCACCAAGTTTGGCTCGACCAAAATGAAGAATAGCGGCCGTACCAGCAAGGTCGCCCGCACCTCTCCCACCAACCTGGGCTTGAATGTCAATGACCTGTTGAAGCAGAAAGCCCTCTCCTCCTCCATGCACTCTCTCTACGGGCTTGGCTTAGGCAGTCAGCAGCAACAGCAGCAGCAGAAGACTTCTGCCCTTTCTCCTAACGCAAAGGAGTTCATTTTCCCCAACATGCAGGGTCAAGGTAGTACCAGTAGCATCTTTCCCGGTGACAGCTCCCTTAACCTCAGTCCTCTCCAGTACAGTAATGCCTTTGACATGTTTGCAGCCTATGGAGGTCTAAATGAGAAGTCTTTTGTGGATGGCTTGAATTTTAGTTTAAACAACATGCAGTATTCTAACCAGCAATTCCAGCCAGTTATGGCTAACTAAAAATAAAACAAAGGTGAAATACAAGTAAATACTATTGTACAAGTTAAAATGCACGTACCCAAGGGTGTATCTTTTCTCCACCTCTTGAGATTTTTTTTAAGGCTTGTAGTATTCAGGCTTGGTTAGATAAATACAACATGCATCATTTTTTCATTTGCCAACCAAGCACAAAATTATTTTATACTGACTGTACATTACAAAAATATACTCTCAAAATATGGCCTCTTACAGTATTTAAGATATAGCAAGGTCGTGGCTAATTTTTTTCCATGTGTGTATACATATATATGTGCACACAAATATATATGTATAGATACATTTAAAAAATTGGCACTAATAGATGGGTTTATTGGTCTTTTTCTAATTGTATAATTTAATTTAGTACAAAGTTTGTAAAATATCAGAGTATATATATTGTTTCTACAACATGGTATTGCATTTATATCTTTTTACTACAGTGATCTGTGACAGCTGCAGCAGCTTCATGTTGTATTTTTTTTACTGAAATTGTAAGATATCCATCTTAAAGACATCAATTCTAAAAAAAAAATAAAGTTGTGTACAGAATATTCCTTAGTGGTGGAATTAAAATGTATGAAATATTTGCTTTTTTCAAAAGAAACACAAATTGTATTTTCTGTTAAAAGTTTAAAGATTTTTGCTATATATTATGGAAGAAAATGTAATCGTAAATATTAATTTTGTACCTACATTGTGCAATACTTGAAAAAAGGTATAAAAGTATTTTGAGTCAGTGTCTTACATGTTAAGAGGGACTGAAATAGTTTATATTAAGTTTGTATTAAAATTCTTTAAAATTAACTGTCTTTGGTGGTCTGTGTTTTTACTGTTCTGCTGAAGATCAGAGCACTGCGTTTGTGTCGTCAGTGCTAAGGACGCACAGATATCTGACTCGGCACCGCAAAGGAGCATGGGAAGGGTTTGCTCTACTGATGTGCCATAGTAGGGAGTTGCTTTACCTAAATGACTGCTGACAAAGCACAGAGCCTTATTAAGCACTTGCCTGCCATTATTAAAGGAACCATAGAATCGTAGAATTGACAGAGTTGGAAGGGACCTTAAAGATTAAGCTTTCTCTGGTTTTCTGTAACTGCATCTCGCTGAAGATAGAAGGTAATTTTATCTTTTTCTCCTTGAGGGTTCAGACTCTGAGCTGCGTGAGTGTTGAGTTGTTGTGCCAGATGATGTATCTGGAAGGGACTCAGGTGATCCAATGAAATTCTCTTTCTGTGTTATCAGACTGGATGTGAACTGCTCTCTCTCGAGGTCCTAGACCAGCACATCAGCGTTCTGCTCCTGTACTGGGGATTAATAGCTCAGGAATGAGACTGAATAAAAGTGCTGATTCACAGTTTACTAAACTCATTGTAAACCTTCATTTTATATGCTCTATTAAAAAAAGAAAGGTACTGCAATGACAAGGTGACATTCTGAGGTTTTTATTGGAGTGGATTTTACCAATTTTAACTAAAGAGATTCTCAAAATGTCAATGTGAGTGGGAGGAGAAAGAATGCAGAGGCTGACAGAACAACTCGGCTTTTTCCAGGGCTGTTTTGGAGTTGCATCCCTTGCTTTTTTCCACGTGCTCTACTAGTTGTGTTCCTTGCTGATGGACATTGTCAGGGGGAAGGGAAACTTTAATCCCTAAATCTAACAAATGTCAACTTATTTTCCATGGCAGTTCCAGTTGAGCAAAGAGAAGATAGATGCTAAGCAGATAGTCCTTTGGCTCATGACAACGAATTTTAAGGAGTACAGCATTAAAATGATCTGAATTTCTCTATTCTGAGACTGAAGATAGTATGCTCCTGTTTGATGCATGTGATTTTACAGAAGGTGTAAATCCCACGCAGGCATACATACTCTGTGTGGTGTGAGCAGAGCTCTGGTGGAGGTACCTCAGTGTGCAGTAAGGTGTTTTTTAACACCAGTGTGAGATCTTTGCTTTGTAGAGAGTCTGTGGAGCCATGGCCGGGGTGGAGATGTGAGGCTGACAATGGTATCAGTTTCCAGCACCATGACAACCAATTCAAAAGCAGTAATGGAGCAAAGGGGGTTTTAGGCATTCATCTGTCTAACTACCTCCTTTTTATTGAGTTTGCCATCTGGTTTATCTTTCTGCTAACAGCACATCTGTGGACAGAACTGTACTAAAAGTGCATCATTTGGTATTGATAATTTTAAGTGGGTGATTTTGCTTTTAAAAGGAATTAGAAAAATAAATTGGCTCAATTACTGGGAAGTGGAGAATGCTCATTCTGTTATTGTTTCTTTTTGTATGCCTAGACTTTAAGACTTATTACAGGTTGCTATTTACAATACAATAACAATACCTAAACTGCCAAGGAGGTCAGGCAGCTCTGACAGCGGAGACTCTTCTGTGTGTCTGTAATATTTCTGTTCCTGTGATTTAGACTGAGATCATTTGTCTTAAAGATCATGGAGCTTATCCTCTTCCCATGCTGATTTGTTCACTTCCACAGTGTGATGGGCAGTGGTTTGTAGCAAGGAAGAATCTCTGGGAAAAGGTGTTTTTTTGCAGCATTTTTTAATAGCAAGATTTGAATAAGGGTTTGTTTATGGTGCTCTGCAAGGAGGCAATCTGCAGAGAGCTTCCAGTTTTCTCAAAGAATGCAAATGTGAACATCTTTAATGTTTTCTGTTACTCCTGGGAGAAATTAAAGATGTATGCTTTCTGATCAGTCTACTTCACCCATTTATTTATCTTTTGCTAAAGTTTGGTGCTGAATTTGTTAGATCAAACATTTACATTGCAACATTCTGTTCTAACCGAGTGCCAAGTCAATCTCTGGTTCAATTTGCACGCACCCCGTACTGTGCTCTTGAGCTGTGCTGTCAGATAAGCGCGTTTGCTTTGAGGTCCTAAAAAGGAATGAAGGGGGAAAAGGAAGCATTTGGTCAGTTGTGCAAGTTTTTCTGTATCTTCTCTTGTGAACGTGCAATTTACTTCCTTAAAATTGCTCATGTAAGTTAAACCTCATAAGATGTCTTCAATTTATAGCAAAACAAAGGGTAAAACTGTCAGTGCATGTCCCCCCACTGTGTTGCTTTGTGCCTCCTGTCTCAAGAGTCCCCACCCAAACAGAAATTAAAAGCACTTTAATTGCAAGGCTCACTCAGTTCAGCACAAGTTAGTACCTCTTGAAGATGTGAAGCTTTGCTCAGAGGCATCTTGGTGTGGCAGGGTAGAGAGGACTCGGTGGACAGCTAGCTCTCAGCTGTGTTGGTTTTGTGAGTAGGCGACAGACCTGATCAGGAGTCTAACAGCAGTCACCAAAATTAAATTGTTCTGACTATTTCTGCAAGAGAAAGCTCTGGGGTAGAGCTTACAGCTTTTGCTCCTGAGTAGTGGTTTCCAAGGTCCCTGCTGCAGATACGAACCCCGAGGGCACAGGCTGGCCTGGTTCTGGAGCCTTGGTGAGTACCAGCTCTGTGGTTCTTTTAACTTCAGCTAAGCTACCATAATTTATGCAAATTGAGGACTGGGTGTAAGCCATAGAAAGACCCATCCCTCCCTCATGGTGCAAAATTAGAAAGCTGTTGAACATTGCTGGTACGATCTCTGGCGAGAGACAGCCGCAGCAGCAGAAGTCCCAGCTCCAGCCCAGCTGTCCTGCTCTCATCTCCTGCCCTACTGCAACCACCAAAAGCCTCTTAGCAGCCAACAGCCCAGTTGCATTTCTGAAATACCAAGTAACCAAACATCTAGTTGTTAAATCAGTTCTTTGGACCAGCCTGGGATCAAAGCAGAGTTCATTTACTGACCTGACACCCCAGACTGTTCTATCAACGTTCCAGGAATAAATACCTCAGGGTTTGTGTGGTAGTTTTGGAGCAGATGAAGCAAACTGGCAGTTCAGCACTCTTTTTCATATCATCAGCAAGTTGATTTAAATTGAGTGTACAGAGTTGGCTGCATTTCTCTCATGAGCTGCATAAAAAGTTTGCTAAATTGAAGTGCCAGAGAGCTGTAAAATGCTGCTGAAGGGATTGTTTCCAAAGACCAGCAAGAAGAACAGTTAAACTGTTACTGTGGCAGCACCCCTGTGACTTTTGTCCTCTTGGCTTTGCTTTAGTGACAGTAGTAAGGAGTTTTGCCTTACAGAAAGGAAAAAGCATTAAGATTTGGGAATGTAAACCACATTCCCTTTGGCACTGTGAGTTCTCTACCTCATAGACAAAATATGATCAGTGTGTGGAACAAATAGCAGGTGTAAAATATTTTTAGAAAAACCTTGGCATATGGCGCAGACATCCCTCAACCCCCATCCTTTATTCTGTCAACTTTTGTTTGTTAAAAACAGCCTGTGCTGTTTGTGGCTGGAGTTCTGGTGGAACTTGCTGCAGTTTTCATTTGGTAATTTAGCACTTCAGAGGCCTGATATCAGAGGTCCTCCTCTGAGAGCTGAGACACCATTACATTTAAACAGTCTATCAGCTCCGTGCCTTCACAGAGCCGATTGTGCTGCATTCCCAAGATCACCCATAGCCTAAACCAAAAGAGGACCCTGGGACTGCAGTGCCTTAATTATTGTTTCGCGTCCCTGCAAGCTTCTTTGAGAAGGTTACATCAACAGGACTGACTAACACAATAAGAAACAGACCCACAAGCCCACCTGTTTTTAGCAGAAGATGTTCATTCCCTTCTATGCACCTGAGCCCTTCCTTTGTCTTTTCGTGTCTCCCACAGCATCCTCGGAAGGACCAGCCTGTGCCTTCCTCCTTTTGATCACTGCCTCTCACTGCTTGCTCTGCTGCTTTGGGCTTTCATGTTGTTCTTCATCCAGACTCCAGTTCTCTCTGACCTCATCTCTTAAATTGCTCCATGCCAAGAACTGCTCTGCCATGGGAGACCTCAGCATGTGAGGCTCTAGCCACCAAAAGGTATCATCTGCCTCCACCCCTTGTAAGCTGAGGCTCACTTGGCTTCACTTTATCTCTGAAGACGTGGTGTACAGAACTACTGAATGTCAGAATACAGTTAAGGATATTAGATGCTCACAGACTCAAAAAAAATTGGTGAATTTGTTGCTTGGGCAGCCTCATCCAGTAATGCAACAGCCTGGGAGTTTTTAGTCATGCTGATGGAAATGAGAGGTGGCAGGTTAGTGAAGAACATGATATAAAAGATGACAACTCAGGCACCCCACATTCCAGATCTGACTCTGGGCAAGTCACTACTTTTTTCAGTGTTGGTTTCCTCCTCTGTTTCCACTGAAATTCACTGTTAGCAAGTGTCAGGCATTAGCTGGCTATTGCTGTCTTTCTGCTGTCAATAAGGAACTTCATCCAATTTCTGTATGCCACAGGAACATCTTCTGAAGTTGACCTACCATTCCCTCAATTACTACCTTGAGTCTCTGGGGCCTTCAAGAGTCTCCTCCATTGGACAGTTCACTTAATGTGTATTAAGTGCATTTGGAAATAAGGCATGCATATAAAAATGAAGAGTCTGATTCATCCACCATCAGAGCAGAAGGCCTCCAGAGCAGTGAGATCTCACATACTGTCTATTGTGATTCTCTGGAAAAATTTATGTGGGTGTTTCTATAGATATGGAAGTATATATTCCTTCAGTACAAATCATATGAAAATTTTACACCAGCCTACTCACTGAAGTTGCTGCTGGTCAAAATTAGACTTGCACACAGATTTTACAAACTAAAACAAATTCCCATTTGATTTTTACTAGGTTAAGCATCTTGTGTGCCAGCACAGAGACAGGGCTGCTGGGTTCCGCCACTGGCTGTGCTCTGAACTGTCTGCCCAGGCTGCAACAGATTGCTTCAGTCTTGTCAAGAGCAGTTTGTGGTGGTTTTAAACCCATACTTGAGCCTTTCGCTCCCCGCTGAGTCTTAGATGCTGTAGGTAACTGCAGTGTACTTCTGAAGCCAATGGGTTCTTGGTCTGTCTGTGTCTCTTGGTGTTGGTCAGGTATCTACAGCACCTCCATTTGGCGATTCAGTGGGAAGAGTGCAGAATTCCTGAGTACTACTGAAAATGTTAACACATGTGCCACTTACCTACTTTGCAGGAATTTGTGAATCTCATGTTGTATTTATTAACTGGTTTGAGGCATGGATTGTATTGTACTTGAGAACAATTGGTATTTCATCTTTAAGTAATGCGTAAGGATGTTCTCCCTTTGTGCCTCCCAGGCTGTTAGTGCTGTCCTTAAAGACTCATTTCAGTATTGCCAAACTAAGTCACTTGAAAAATTGTGATTCAGGCCTCCAATAATATTTTAGAAATGATGAGGTAATTGTAAATAACTGTCAACCTCACACAGTATTGATTTGTCTTCTGGGTGTAGAGTTATGTAGATCTCAGAATGTTCTAGCTTTTCTCTACATGTCCACCATGAACTTAATTTTTAGGTGAAAATTTAGATCCTTAGGAAATCACGGGTTCCCTGGGACTGATATCTAAGTGCAGTGATGAACTCAGAAGCATTGGCAATTAGCCACAGCTGCTTGATGAATAGGATTTCTAAGTGATAGAGAAGGACCAAGACCTACCATGACCCTCCTGTCTGTCTGATTCGCACGGTAGATTTGACAGTCTGGTAGCAACAACTGCAGGCAACCAACTCCAACTAACTTGTGCAACCTGATAAAGGGGAAAAACACTTGGGAAGAGATCAGCCACTGTATCTCTGATGTCTCACTCCTCACCTGCAAAGAAGGCCTCCAAGACTGCTTCAGAAGTCAATCCAAGTGCTGAAATTCCTGACTCTAGGATATAAAAATCACACAGATATTTATTGCATATTGCATTGTAATTTTTGCTACCACCAGGCAATATCCCTATCCCTAGGCAATAATTATTCCTGTCTCTCTTGCCCTCTCTTGTGTCATAAATGACACTGTCCTCTGTCCTCTGACTAGTATCCTCCCTTTGATCAACAGGAATCAATCATCCTTTCTCTCAAATTGCCTGATTCATTAATATAGTGAAGTTTAACTCAGAACAATTATTCTTAACTTGTATTTAGCTCTAAGGTTATTGCTTCTGTTTCAGAGCTGAGGAAGCCTTAAATGCCTGATGACATCTGTAGTTTTTCCAGGTACACCAGCTGACCTAATAAATGCTGTCCCCTCTCCCTGCCCTTGCCTATCTTACATCCTGCACTGTCTTCTGTACAGCACATCTGCTGTATCACTGTGTTGGTTCCTGCTCAGCTGAGCCTACAGACAGGCATAGCCTTGGGGAGCTGCTAGGAGAGGTACCCTACTAACCCAATGAATAGGAGAGAAGTTTAGGCACCTTGTGGTGAAGCTGCTTGGCCTGTAAGCCATCCATCCATCCATTTCACCTTTTCTCAGATAGTCTTGCTGTCCCCCAGAGTGCCAAGTGTCAGTGGCTGGTGGCAGGTAAGCGAAGCTGCTGGTGACAGTGGAGACCTGTTAGCAAGGCAGACTCGATGATCACCTCAGTAGGTGGCATGCATTTGGGTGTGATGGACTTTTGGAGGTCAGCAAGGTTTCCTTCTTTTTTTCTTGGTGTGTCTGTGGTTTTAAGAGTTCAGTATTTGGAGCAGCTTACCTGCCTGAAGTCAGATACCAGGAGATCGGCTCTTTACAAATTAGTCCTCTTTCAATGTTCTGGTGTACAAACTCTGTCTTACCTTGTTTATTCTTTTAAATTCCTAGGTTTACCACTCCTGATTTTTCTCTGTTTTCCTTTAAAGTGTTCCTTTAGTGTTGCTTTTCTTAGTTTCTTTCCAAACCAAACCAAGCCATTCTCCCCTTTCCGCTTTTGTGAGGTCTGTGCCTCACCATGTCTGATTTGTGTTATCTGATGGAGACTGTAATCTCTTCAGCACAAGGCTGTGTCCCTCTCTGTTAGACTCACACTTGCTCATTTTACCCTATGAGGTTCAATAAGACAGAAATAGAAGAGTATACAGACACTCCCAAACACACTGTGTGTTTTGTGATCTACGTTCCACAAACAAATGCAGGAACAATTGTTATTAGTAACATGGTTTATGCTGTACCACTGGAGGCTTGAGAAGAAGCAGATGCTTTAGGCAAAGAATCTTCCTTTAGAAAACATTTGTGGAACATATTTATCTGAAAATACATGTAGTTATGGTAGATAACAGTGTTCCTCTGCTGATCTAGAGTTAATTGTTGATGGCAACGTGGGGCTCCTAAAGCTTGTAAACCATCCTGCTGTAATGTCTTATATTTTGTCTCTTTCCTCCTCTACAGCATCCTGAAGCCCTGCCTAGGCTGATCTCTACGGCCTCTGCTGCTGGCAGAGAAGGAGTCTCTGCTCACTTGGCTCTCCTACTGTGCCCACCAAGGCTCAGGAGAGAAGGATGGATGGAGAGGAGGATGACCCTGTTACCTATAACAGAGGTAACTGTGGGGAGGGAAACCTTAATGATACACGACAGATTTTCACCTTTGTCAATTACTGAAACTTTTCCCTTCTGCATATCTGCTATGGGTAACTTGGCTAATCATTCATTTTAAAATACATTTTGGTCTGAGACCTCCAGTGAGTTTGGCTTTCTGGTGCCTGCACAAATGGACTCCACATACTTAAATGAGAATGATGGAATGAGATAATGAGTGATGTGTAAGCAGAGATGGGGCTCATCTGTGAAACTGACTTTAAGATGACTCTTTCCAAGAATCAGAGTGGTTAGTGTGAGGGTTTTGACTTTGCCTGTTTTCCAGAGAGCTCTGAGGCCATCCAGTGCAACCCTGCCACTGGGAGCATGGCTGCAGGGTGGCTGCTGAACCCTTCCCTCTCCTGACATTTGCACTTGCTCAAACAAAAGGCTCTTTCTGGCCGGGAGTGCTGTGGATAGGTCTCATGTTGTCTGGTTTCCAGTTGCTTTTTGGAAAGAGCTAGCTGTGCTTGAGTGCCTGGCTTGAGAGTTGTTTCCATGGGGCACTGTCATCTTGGATATTTTGGTCTTTTGTCATATATAAAAAGAGATCTGTTCTATTTGCAAGCAGTTAGTCATCTGCTAGCCAGAGTGGAGTTGTTTTCCTTAAGGATGCTTAGGATCACATAACTCTTACAGGCAGAGGGGGAAATGTCTGTAGATGTTGGGATTAGTCATATAATTGCTACGGTTATCTTCATCCAGAGCCTTTTCTTTCACTCCCCATTAAAGCTCTGAATTGGAGGGCTGTATCCTATCTCCAGCATCTGCCATAATGGCATTTATCTGGGCAGGACAAAGGGGAGCCCAGGTTGTGTAAACTCTAGGCTGTTATTTCTTTCTTTACTTGTGGGGATTATTTTCATAACCACTTGATAAATCATGCCATGGAGAGCTGGGGATGAAAGGATGCAACCTGCTCACCCGCTCCTGGCTTCCAGCAGCAGTTCAGGTTTCTCTGGATGTCTGTTCCCTGTCAACATGAGGTATAGCTCCATTTCTGTGCCTCTCAGAGGTGCTGTGAGGTTTCCTTCTTGCTTGAGAGCTCCGGGTGACCCTGGGGTACAATATTGCTGCTGCTGTAAAGCACCTCCCAGTCATCAGCAGACTTTTACCGGTAGAAAAGCCCTGTGTGGTATCGTTGTCCCCAGCCATGAGATGGAGGAGCTGCCAGCCCAGCTGTCCCCTCTAGAGCTGGGCACAAGGTGAGCTGTGGACTTCGGCACCTTGACTTTGGCCTTGTTCTCCTGTGAAATGTACAATCCCTCCCACAGCAGGGGAAAAGAGAAAGTATTATTTACCTTTCCATCCATTCAACATCCTCTACATGATCAGGATGTGCTTAAACAGCTGATTTACAGGGAAGTTCTCAAGGGAGCTGATGTCAAGTGGGACTAAATGGCAGTGAGTGGGACTAAATGGCAGTGAGTGTCACTAAATGTAGACAGGGACATAAATCCTTGTTGCTGGAGATGACCTGGGCTCTGGCAGTGCCCACAGCAAAGGTGATGATCAGAGTGTGACACATCAACAGTGTCCCAGCAGTATTAGGACAAGGCAATTGAAACCAAAACGTGGAAAATTAGAAATTGCAACTATTACTTGTAACTCTTTGAAGTCCCCTTAGAAGCAGAACACAAAGGACCACCCAAATCCAACATATTGACTCTGATGGTGCCTCCATGGTGCAGCCAGCCCAGGCTGAGGGGTCTATGCACAGCACTTTGCTGCCCTAAGAGTTGTTTGCATTTACTGAGGTCAGGTACTAGGAGGCCACATGAAGAGCAAGTGCTTTTGCTGTGCACGCTCTCCTTGTGAACTGGAAGAACCTGAAGGACTGGTGGGACAAGGACCCTGCAGCCAGCTACTGCCAGGACTCACTTAGACGTTTTATCTTCCTCGGTCCTTCCAGAAATGAAGTAACTGTTCGCTGGGAGCTGCCTCTGGACATGGCAGTTGGCCCACAAGGCTGGGGTGAGGATGAGGCATGGCTGTGTCTAGGATGTGCTAAAAATACCTGTGACAAATGTAAACGTTGACTTTTTCTGGGTGGGATGTGACTCAGGAACAGTGAGTGAGGTGTCAGAGGGGCTGGCTGCTGTGGGGGGACATGGTCTCCCTCTTGGCTATTTCTGTTTTAAAGCAATTATTAAAACTTGTAACAGCTTCACACATTAAAATTGCAGCTTTTCCATCAACATGTCTTAGTCACCATGTTTCAACAGGTAGAGGAAGACACTGGAAGGGGGTAGTAAGGAACTGTAGAAAGAGGAAGGAACTGTCAAAGAAGAAATGCCTCCTTTTCCTCCTGCTCCTCCTCCCTCGTCTGCTGCACTTTTTGGTTTGTTGGGGTTTTTTTATTTTTTTTAAGACATAAAGACTAGCACAAAAACTAGGAAGGAGGTGGTCTGAGCCCCTGCTTCTGGCCAAAGGGCTCTCCCACAATCCAGTCTCCCAGAGCAGGGGACATGGCAAGGTGACACAGCTGGGCGCCACGTCAGCAGCCTGCTCCTACCCCTGGCTGCCAACAAAGGTGACCATTGAGAGCCCAGAGCGCGCGTGCTCCCAGTGATTGTGTGTGGGAACTGGGCTGAAACCACCAGCTTCATTTTGTGCAGGCAGCTGATGAGCCACGTGAGTATGCTCTCCTCCTCTTCCTTCTCCTCTTTTTTCTCCTTCTCCTTCTCCTCCTCCTTGCCAGCTGAAGGTCTCCAGGGTGCCTAAGGAGCGGTGGCAGGTTGCAGGCTGTATTTGGCCATGTCCAGACTGGACCATGCTGGGTGGAAATGGGCACCCGAAAGTGAATGAGCAACACCCACCCAAACAGCCCAAAGCAAACAGATGTGCTTTTCCCCACCCACTTACTTTTGTCAGCTGAGGTAGCAGCAGCAGAATAAGGTAAAATGTAGCTTTTAGTTCCCTACCTCTGCCCATCCTTGGTGTGCAGCTCTAGAAGAAAAGAGTAAGGTGATTTTGTTCAAGGCAGCTTCTGCTCCAGTGCATAAAGTTACTCAGCATTTACAGGACCAGGTCTTTGAAGATATTTTCATTCTGTGTCTATTTTTCTCTGCTTCAGATTGACTCCAATTAACAGTGCATGAAAGTAAATAATGCTTTACTTGCAAGTTATAAATTAAAAGAGGGGTTTTAGTTATGTTCGCAAAACGTGTTCCTGTTCAGATTTATTTTGTGCAGAAATGAACGAGGCTGAACTCCAGGTCAGGGAAGGTTTGGTGAGCAAGGAGTGTAGGAGCCTGGCTACACCATGTTCTATAAACAAACGGGTGGTTTTGAAAGCAGACCTAGAGGAGTTTGCAAATGCATTTATTCAAGCAAGCAACCCATCTGCTCCTACCAGTAATGGATTCGCAGACCAATTGTATGTTTGCTCAGCTCACAGGCCACTGATTTTTGCATATGTTACATGATTTGCACAAATCAATATGTAACGTAGACACATGCTCACATCTGTAGCACATGAGCCATGAACAAAAGGGTTTGAATAGTTACCCAGTTAGCACCTGGCAGCACCTGGATCTTCTAGCCTACGGAAGACTGAGGGGGGATCTTATCAATGCTTATAAATACTTAAGGGGTGGGCGGCAGGAGGATGGGGCCAGTATTTTCTCAATGGTGCCCAGTGACAGGACAAGAGGTAATGGGCACAAACTGGAATATAGGAAGTTCCATCTAAACATAAGAAGGAACTTTACTTTGAGAGTGGTGGAGCATTGTACCAGGCTGCTCAGGAAGGTGGTGGAGTCTCTGTTTCTGGAGACATTCAAAACCTTCCTGGATGTGACCCTGTGCAACCTGCTCTAGGTGAACCCGCTCTGAGGGGGGCTGGACTAAATGATCTCCAGAGGTCCTTTCCAACCCCTAACATTCTGTGATCCTGTGATTCAGGGTAAAATTACAATTTTTATATTTTCTTTCTTTTCAATGAACTGGAAGTAGAGGAAAAATGGCTTTATCCAGAAATAAGAAGACTAGTCCCTTATATGGGAAATAAGCAATATAACCAAAACTCCAAAGGTCCTACCTAGCGCCTGCCAGGTGTTGAGGGTCCCTATTTCTGTTTATGCATTCATCTCCCACCACTTCCTCCTGTGGCTCCAGAAACCCCCCTTTTTGCCAGAAACATTTCCAGAAGCAGTATTTTTTTCATGGGGCTCAGGAGTGCTTGCAGAATGCAATCTCAAATGGTTGTGAAGATTTCCCCTGGGGCTTGCTGTAGGGAGCAGTGCTGGCCCAGCAAAACCCAGGACCTGTGCCTGCAATACACTCCCTGGAGCAAACTGGTGAGATGAGTGGAGGCCAGGAATGTAAAATTTATGACCTTGCAATGCCCAGAGGCTCAAACCCATGGTAAAAGTCTTGCTGGTCAAGGCAATTACTGAAGAAAGGGGAAAGGGAAAAATAACCAAACCTGTTCTGTCTTCAGATTACCAACTAAACAACCTGTAAACTGCAATAATTCCACAAAAGAGGCTCTTGGGAATGTTTTTTACAGTGAAAGTAGTCATAAATAATAATTTAAAAATGCATGTGTTTGTCTTTTAGAAAGCCAGGAAAAAATTTCCTCTTCAAGCCCATAGTCTGTGAATCATTTGCAAAGAGAGGAAGCAGCTCCATCTATCTTACACTGCATTTGTTACAAATCATTTGCTCCACTGTAAATCTTCCTGCCAGGGTAGGAGCAGCAAATCGTCCTTCAGTATTTGCCTGTTGAAAAACTTCTAGAGCTAAACATGAAAAATTGAATCAATACGTGACAGGTGTGGAAGTGCATCTCAGGATGAATACATTCCTGGAGCCCATAGCAGAGGGGTTGGGTGACAGCCTTTATGAGGCAGCTGGTGGCTGCAGTGCAGGATTTCTGACTGGCACACACTGCTGAGGCATAAGGGCTAATAATTTTGCAGAAAACAAAAGCCAAGCCACCATCAAACCCCATTTTCCCTCCTAGCACACCTGCAGTGAGCATGCAAACAGGCACCACCCGAGTGAAATGCATCAGAGCACCCGATCTTGGAGCAATCTGTTTGTTAGAGCTCATAGAAAGTCCCTAGGTGGCAACACTGCTCCTCCTGACCCTTCCTGAGTCTTGTGCTAGAGAGACCTCCGAGAGCTCCTGCTTTGGAGACCTGTGACCAAGTGAGATCTTAAATTGGCATTCACAAATAAAAGTGAGAAAAAGAGTATATGTTTAATGCTGGTGGTGCAAAGGAAAGCATGAACCTGTGATGGCTGAAAGGCTCTTCCATCTGAAGGCAAATTAAAAGAAGAACAGCAGTACACAATAATGTATTTGTTTAAAAGAAATACCAATGTTTTAAAGCCAAGTCTGTGACACTGGGAGATGTGACTCCTGATCTCTAAATGCTGTGAGCTGCCAGTGCACTTAGCTATTCCTGTAGCCAAGAGCCCAGCAAGTGACAGTTGCAGAAAAGTGGTTCAGCACTTCCAGCCTCTCCTGCGAGGACAGAGGACACTCCACTGGACCATGGCACCCAGGGACCACTCGCTTTGCCCCATCACCCATCTGTTGGACTGTAAGCTCTCCAAGGTGAGCTGCAGCAATCCATCACTGTCCTCAGAGTATGGCCCCACAATACAAAGCTGTCAATAATCCTGAGCACCGACGTGGGCTGGACAATCAGACGGGAAAATGTCCACCCCACCCTGCTCCTGGTATCTTCAGGGCAAAAGCACCATCAGAGACCCAACAGATATGGACAGTGGAAGAGCAACTGATGTCATTTACTTGGACCTGAGAAAAGCCTTTGACACTGTCCCGCATGACATCCTGGTCTCCAAGCTAGTGGAATATGGGTTTGATGGATGGACCACTCGGTGGATAAGGAATTGTGTCAACAGCTGCACCCAAAGAGTGGCTGTCAATGGATCCATGTCCAAGTGGAGGCCAGTGACAAGTGGAGTCCCTGTAGGATCAGTACTGGGACCAGTCTTGTTCAACATCTCTGTCAGAGACATGGACAGTGGCATCGAGTGCTCCCTCAGCAAGTTTGCCAACGACACCAAGCTGTGTGGACCGGTTGATACTCTGGAGAGGAGGGATGCCATCCAGAGGGACCTGGACAGGCTGGAGAGGTGGGCCCATGCCAACCTCATGAAGTTCAACAAGGCCAAGTGCAAGGTCCTACATCTGGGTCAGGGCAATCCCAAGCACTGATACTGGCTGGGTGAGGATTGGCTTGAGAGCAGCCCTGCGGAAAGAGACTTCGGGGTGTTGGTGGATGAGAAGCTCGACATGAGCTGCCAGTGTGCGCTTGCAGTCCAGAAGGCCAACTGTATCCTGGGCTGCATCAAGAGNTTGGTGTAAGCTAGAGGAGGGTAGATTTAGGTTGGATATTAGGAAGAAGTTCTTCACTATGAGGGTGGTTAGACAGTGGAACAGGTTGCCCAGAGAGGTTGTGGAAGCCTCATCCCTGGAAGCTTTTAAGGCCAGGCTTGATGGGGCCTTGGGCAACCTGATCTAGTGGCTGGTGTCCCTGCCAGGCAGGAGGGTTGGAACTAGATGATCTTTGAGGTCCCTTCCAACTCTGACAATTCTATGGTTCTATGATTTTGGTGTAAATCCTGCTTATCTCATCTGCTAGGCGGGTGGGTCTGAGAAAGCCACTAACTTTTTCCTTTTAGTCTATGTTTTCTCTCTCCTGGCTCTGCTGTGCCTATATCCAGCCCTCCCAGCTCTGTGGCTATGGTCAAAATCCTTGTGAAAGGCTGCTCCGAAACACCAAACTAACTGAGAAAAGTAGCAACTCTGTTGTGTCAGAGATAGGATGCTTTTGTCCATTTCTTGATTAGATGACCTTTGGAGATAGTGAGCACAGTAAAAAAATGTGAATTGCAAGTATTATAATCAAATACACAATCTGAGTTTCATCCTGAGTTAATTACCTGAGTAATATACATCTGTTAGCTACAATAAATTACAGTAGAAATGGGGAATTTGATTGCAATATTCACTTTTTGAATGATCTGCAGGTCAAGTATTATTCACTGAAAAGATTCATGAATAATTTTGAATAAGTGGACCAATATATTTAGAAAGTGTGCAATCTGCAAACAGGGAGAGGAAAAGCCTCCGATAAATTATAGATTGTGTCTCTTTCCTGCAGCTCTGGAAATGGATTTGATTGACTTATCACACTCCCTCCTGTATCTTTTTTTCCCCCACCCTGATAAACCTAAAATCTCTTCTTCTAGCTTTCTAACCAGACAAGGATGAAATCAGTCAAACGAGGACCAGCCGAACAGCACGGGGGCGTGGAGTGGGGTCTGCTCTCCCCTTAGAAAAGAGAAACGATCCAGCCGAGCCTCTGTCGAGCAGCTGAAGGACCGAGGGAGAGGCGAGCCTGCCCACGGCAGGAGGAGGGTGCTCCACTGTTCGCAGGCCCTCAAACGCCATCTGCTGTCAGAGCTGGACCCTCCTGCCCCAATTTCCAGTGCTCTGACGTAATTTCTTTGCTGAGGGATGATGTGTAGGGGTTTGCTTGTTTGTTGGTTTTTTTGCTTTGCACCCCAAATACTCCAAAAATAGGAGGATGTAATGGCGTGAGAACTTGGGTACCTCATGCTGGGCCCATGGTGGGTGCACCAGTTAGGTGTCAGTGCTTGGTTTTGGCTCAGGTAATTAAATCATATGTTGGACCCTGCTGGATAAAGAGCCTGACCTAGCCTGTTTATATGGTGAGTCCTGTTGAGGACAGAGAGGGAGGAATCTCCTCTGCCCTGTAGCTATCTCTGTAACATCCTGGTTACACCTTGCTTACTGCTGCACCTACGAGTGCTGAAAGAGCTGGCGGAGGTGCTCTCCAAGCCACTTTCCATCATTTTTCAAAAGTCCTGGCTGACTGGGGAGGTACCAGCAGACTGGAAATCAGCCAATGTTACCCCCATATATAAGAAGGGAAGAAAGGATGATCCGGGACATTACAGGCCTGTCAGTCTGACTTCTGTGCCAGGAAAGCTGATGGAGCAGATCATCCTGAGTACACTTCTGTGGCACGTGCTGAGTGGCCAGGGGATTGGGTCCAGTCAGCATGGCTTCACAAAAGGCAGGTCCTGTTTGACTAACCTGATCTCCTTCTATGATGGGGTGACTTGCTTATTAGATGAAGGAAGGGCTGTGGATGTTGTCTACCTTGACTTTATCAAGGCATTTGACACAGTTTCCAACAGCATTCCCCTAGAGNAGAAGCTGGCTGCTCGTGGCTTGGATGAGCACACGGTTGGCTGGATCAAAAATTGGTTGGATGGCTCAGTCTAGAGAGTTGTGCTCAATGGAGTCAAGTCTGGTTGGCAGCCGGTCACGAGTGGTGTCCCTCAGGGGTCAGTGTTGGGGCCTCTCCTGTTCAACATCTTTATTGATGACTTGGATGAGCGTATAGAGTGCACCCTTAGTAAGTTTGCAGATGACACTAAGCTGGGTGGGAGTGTTGATCTGCTTCACAGAATCACACAAAATATTAGGAGTTGGAAGAGACCTCGAAAGATCATCTAGTCCAACCCCCCTGACACAGCAGGATTCCCTAGACCAGGTCACACAGAAGCGCATCCAGATGGGTTTTGAATACCTCCATAGAAGGAGACTCCACTCTGGGCAGTCTGTATCAGTGCTCTGTCACCATCACTGTGAAAAGATTTCTACGTGTATTCACATGGAATCTCCTATGCTTCAGCTTACAGCCATTGCCTCTTGTGAAATATGTTCACCTCATTTGTGCTGATACAAAATAATATTAGGGGTACATTAGGGGGGGTATTGCTTTTTATCATGCAGTGCCTTGTATAAGCATGAGCTTTTACTACTCTGTTTGTTCCTAAAATGTCGGCTGTGTACAGTTCTTGTGATGTGTCAGTTCTATTTACCACACAGTGATTTGTAAAAAAAAGTCTGTAAAAGCACAGGCATGAGGCTTGGGGTCGTCCTAAGAACCGGTTGAGGAAGATTGTTTACTTCACCCACCGACCACCAGAGAGGAACCGAGAAGACCCCGAGAAGTTAACCAGACCCTTCTCATAGGGAGGTATGCTGCCTCCCTGGAGGCAGGGTTAGGGATATCACTAGAAAACTCCCTAACCTAGTGCGATCCTCGGACTACTATCCACTCCTGATCTTTCATGTAGGAGGAGAGGAAGTAACACATGGTAGTCCTAGAACAATAAAAAGGGACTTTAGGGCTTTGGGGCAAGTGGTGAAGGATTCTGGGGCACAAGTTATTTTTTCGTCTGTCCTTCCAGTTGCAGGCAGCGATCCAGGACAAACTTAACCGCGTTCAGTCCATTAACACATGGCTCTGTGGCTGGTGTCACCATCACAAATTTGGATTTTTTGACAACGGGATGGCCTACGCAGCGCCAGGATTAAGGACACCAGACAGAAGTCACCTTTCTCAATGGGGAGTGAGGGTCTTTGCACAGGGGATTGCAGGGCTAATTGATAGGGCTTTAAACTAGATGTGAAGAGGGAGGGGGATAGCAATGTTGCCCATCTTAAGTGCATGTACACCAATGCACAAAGCATGGACAATAAACA
>VWZX01010757.1:0-21755 GCA_013399015.1 Galbula dea
AAACACTAGCTGATAGCAGCCGTAATTCTCTTCCACTCCTTTGGTCTCTGGCCATTTCCCACAAGTCAGAGCTCCGCAATCACTTTGTACTTATCTGTACATCTCATTTACACAATCATACAGAACTTAACAATCTAATCAACAATAGCAACACACAGGTCGACCACCACTCATTCCAAAAATCCCAAGGGGTCCTCTACTTTGTTATGCCGATTTTTCTTTTTCCTTTTTTTTTTCCATTTTTTTTTTTTTTTTAAGTTACACTGCAGGCATGCAATATTCACTCGCTTCGTCCGTTTCTGGCCGGTCTCCTCGTGGAGAACGTGGAACTGCAGAGTGGGACTCCACAATGACTTCGAAGCAAGGCTGCGTCTCAGGCACACTCACACATGCACTTGTACACTTTACACAAAAATTTTCCTACCTTATGGTTTCTATCTGTGCAATCTGTGTTACCAAATAAGGTCGCGAGATGTTGCCGCAGACCGGGAAATAAAGGTTTGTTGTCAAGTGTCAGATGTCGCTGCAAACTATAAAATACACCTTTTACAGAAAATGCAGCTAAGATGTTAAGAATACCTGTCTGTGAGTGTGGTAGCTGGTAAGGTATCATTCACTCCTATATTGCAATCTCTCCTCATACATAATTTTAAACACATTACGAGATGACATACAGCAAAGAAGGAAGCGAAAGTGAGCTGAATTACACAGAGCAAAGTGCTATCTCAAAGTTTCACATACAACACAAACTACAGGCTCGTCTCACAGTTTTAACATACAGACTGGACTTTTACAACCGTTATCTCTACCACATTCCAAAGATTCCTCAGTAAGAACCGAGGCTTTCCTGGGTCCTAAAGACCCTTTGCCCTAAACCAAATACAAAAAGCAAATACAAACACAGAGCAAAAGCGCCTTTTACACTGCAGTGGTGGGACTCGAACCCACAGTTTTTGCAGGACTCTAACCTGCTTAGGTGGGACTCTAACCCACAGTTTTGCAGGACTCTAACCTGCTTAGGTGGGACTCCAACCCACAGTTTTGCAGGACTCTAACCTGCTTAGATGGGGGACTGATGCAGAGGGCGCCCCCTTCTGCTTGCCCCGGGCAACCGCGTCCGGTTCCCACCTTCTCTTTACCTCTGAGTTAACTCTTTGGGCCTTGCTCTGTTTCAGGACTGTTATGTACAAAATCTGTTTCTGGGCAATAAGGAAACATACTTTATAGATAAAGCAAATAATGTGTCATTGGTGTAACAGAAATCTTAACAAAGTAACCAATTATTTCTCTTTAGCCCAGATCTAATTATTGTAGAAAAAAATTAAAGAAAAAAGAAAAGGAAGAAGAAGAATCTTGCTGTCATAGAAGGTCTTAGTGTTAGTAATACTTTACAATAGACATACATGCATTTCCTAGTATATTGTCTCTTTTTCTGGTGCTTACTTCCACATTACTTCTGATAGCTTCAGTTTACCTGTAGTGTACATCAAGTTATCAGCATCTAAAGTCCTCAGCTAGGAGGATGCTTGTGATTTCAAGTATGATGCTTGTGATTTCTTCATTGTTACCCTAGAATTCAGTTTGGGTCACCTTTGTATATTTGCTAAAGTACTTTTCCAGGCCCATGTTACATCTGAATTTACTACACATTGTAAATTTTACAAACCTTACATACTTATGTTTTCTTACATACTTGTGTTTTCTTACTTCAAGATCGGTTATTGTTAGGTCTAGATCTGCTTTTCTTTGACTGACATATGTTGGGGTTTTATAAACATAGGGTCTCCAATACCTCCCTTTGCCCCCTTTCTTTACACTCTATGCCTGCACTTTTACATGACATCCTTGAAAGTGTTCCTTTATACACTATACCAACTATATTAGATTTGTAAATATTTCATTCTACACAGAATAAATACTTGGAACTATTATTTGTATAAAAATATAGTTATGTCAGTTGTATGAAAATAAGCAAAAAATAAAACAAATGAAAAACCAAAACAGAAGTAGCTATCTTGTAATTAAAAGAAAAAAATTTGTTAGAGCTAAGCAAAGTAAAAATAAAACTCCAGAAGGGTCAACACAAGTTGAGACGTGATAAGCCTGACAAGCCTCAGTTTTACAAACTCTGTGCAAAAGCTGTGGTATATTACTAACAATGTTAATATCATATGTATTGGGCTCAGTTTACCTTGTTCTTCAAATGTTCTGCATGGTGTGGAGGGAGGGTATAGCAGTAATTATTGCAGCTGATCATGTGTACCCTTTATGGTCTAGTCAATTCTATAGAGAGTCAGTAGATTAATTAAACAGACTATGCATGGCTCTTAACATGCATAATATATAGGCTAATAGTAAAATATAAACCAAGTTACTGTGTTGTGGTTAGTCTGAAAATTTAAAGCTACATAGCTTTAATGGAAAAATTCCATGGTACATGGGTTATTTTTTCATTAAATTGAATGTTATTCCCAGTAGCTGCAATTAGAGCATGTATTCTTTAATCATTCATTTACTTATGTGTTATGTTGCAGTTAAATTATACAATACAATTAATGAATACTTACAAAATCATTATAGATTCTTACCTTTAACTGATACTTAAAAAAACCTTTCCACTGCCTTTTTATTAATAGAATATGTGCACAATAAGACAGTTTAAGTTACAATGGGCATGGTGGTTTGGGTTTCTTTTTTTGTTTGGTTTGGTTTCGACTTTTTGGTTTTGTTTTCTTTTGGGGTTTATTTGGTGGGTTTTGGGGGTTTTTTTGTTTTCCTATTATAAAACATCCTGTTAACTACTTAAATGGCTAAAATCTCCAAAATAACCTTTAGGATATATATATATAGCCTAAGTATTGCATTCATTTTTTCTTTTTTTCTTAAGCTTCAGAAAATCTTAATGAAGTACTATTAAAAGAAAAAAGAATCAAAAATACATAGCAGTGAAAAAGAAAGTTTCTTTTTTTCCAATGATATAACAAGCCATATGTGAAATGCAAGAGTGACATTTTGTTTTGTTTTCAGTAAATTGAGTTGCATTGATTAATATTCCTTAACGTTCCTTGTAGCAAGTTATTTATGGTGTGATGAGATCAGCTACCTACTGCTGTGATTCCTTTATGGCACAATATTTGATTCTTAATGGTTTTTTTCAATGCATATTTTTACATTTTTGTTTGTTTGTTTAAAAAGGCAAACACTGGCAAGGTGGGTGTATACTCTCTAGGTACCTGATTTTTTATGTATAAAAAACTTCCAAAATAAATAACAGCATATATTTTAAGTATTCCAGGAGCTTTACAAAACCAGAAGCAGGAGATCTGTCACTACAGTGCTTTCCAGCAAGACATGCAGCATTTGCTGTTGCAGATCTCATGTCATAATAAAATCTTTCTCTGAATCCTGTTCAGTTCTAATCACAATATAAGAACAAAGCTAGGCATCTGTTTCACATATGACTCAGTGCTATATAAGCCTCTTTGTAGCAGTAAGCAATCTCTCAGGTCATTTAGTAGAGGGAAAAAAATAAAGGGCAACAAAATGCTAAAATCCTTCTAGAATATTCTTTTCTGTGACATAGGAAGTAGCAGGGTTTACAGACATGTCTCTGCATTTTATTGGAGATTCTTGTTTTACTACCCGGGGATAACAGTAGTAGAAAAGTTTTTTTGTTTTCTACTCTAAAATGAACATCATAAAGCAAAATGATGAAGAATTAATCAAGTGGACTGAATATAGTCAGTGTGCTCTGAAAACTTTATGAGCATTTATTTGAAGATTGCACTTTACAGTTCACTGAATATTGAATTTATATAAATACCAATGAAAAATTCACATACTGTCATGTATTTTTCTTTGTTTTATTTTGAAGCATACATGTTATTTATTGGATGTCTTTTTTCTTCCTACTTTTAAAGTCAGACAGCATGAAAGCAAAAGGGGGGATAAAATTAAGAGTAAAATTAAAACCTGATTTTAGAAAATGCTTTTTCATTTGTTGAAGACGTTATTATATTAAAATGTATTAATCTTCCAGTTGTTAAATTTCACTCTGCCTCTTTGAATGTGAAGTATATCCCCGATGACTCAATGTTATGTGATGCTTCTCTTCTTTCTATCCCTTCTTTAAAGTCATATTAACAGTTCAATTTTTTTTGCTCTTAACCATGTTATATGTGTTGAGAGCAATTTAATTAAATCACATCAATGATTTTGACACAGAATTTATGTTGCCAAAACATTCTTATGATCTTCTATATAAAAGCAGTGTGATTTTAGAGTTAGCATTGCTCTTTACGTGAGAGAGAAACTGGAATGTATTGAGTTTGATCCAGGGGTGAATGAGGGGAGAGTTGAGTGTTTATGGGTGCGAATTAAGGGGCAGGCTGGCATGGGGGATACTGTTGTGGGTGTTTATTACAGGTCACCTGATCAGGATGAGGAAGCTGATGAGGCTTTCTCCAGGCAGCTGTCAGTGGCCTCACAATCACAGGCCCTGGTTCTTATGGGGGATTTTAACTACCCAGATATTTGCTGGAAAGCCTAGTCAGCCAGCCATTCCCAGTCCAGGAGGTGCCTCCAGTGCATTGATGATAACTTCTTGATGCAAGTGGTGGATGAGCCCACTAGGAGGGGAGCGCTGCTGGACCTGATACTCACTAACAAGGAGGGTCTGGTTGAAAAGGTAGAGGTTGAAGGCGACCTTGGCTGCAGTGACGATGAAACGGTAGAATTCAGGATCTTGTGTGGTAGGAACAGGATACCTACTAGGATCACAAACCTAGACTTCAATAGGGCCAACTTTGATGTTTTCAAGAAATTGGTAGGGGAAATCTCATGGGACAGGGTACTATAAGACAAATGGGCCCAAGAGTGTTGGTTAACATTCAAAGACCACTTCTTCCAAGCTCAAGATCAGAGCACCCCAACACGTAGAAAATCGAGGAGGGGAACCAGGAGACCTGCATGGTTAAGTAAGGAATTGCTGGGCAAGCTGAAGTGGAAGAAGAGATTCTACAGGGCATGGAATGAGGGGCTGACTACATGGGAAGAGTACAAGACTGTTGTCAGGCGTTGTAGGGAGGCAACTAGGAAATCTAAGGCCTCTCTGAAATTAAACCTTGCAAGGGAGGTCAGGACAATAGGAAGGGCTTCTTCAAATACATTGCCCAAAAGACGAATAATAGAGGCAATGTAGGCCCCCTGCTGAATGAGGTGGCTGCCTTGGTGACAGAAGATACAAAGAAGGTAGAGTTACTGAATACCTTCTTTGTCCCTGTCTATACTCTTGGAGACCGTGCTCAGGAGCCTCAGACCCCTGAGCCCCCACATGATGTTCGAATACTGGAGGAGTTTTCCTTAGTTGAGGAGGACTGGGTTAGGGAACAGCTAAGCCATCTGGACATCCATAAATCCATGGGTCCTGATGGGATGCACCCACGGGTGCTGAGGGAGCTGGCAGAAGTCATTGCCAGGTCACCCTCCTTCATCTTTAATAAGTCCTGGGGAACAGGAGAGGTGCCTGGGGATTAAGATGCAATAATGTGCATATTACTTCATTTATGTAGGTAAGACATCTTTTTATAGGAAACACGTAAGTATAACGAAACGTCAGACTTTAAAAGTATGATACTTGAGGGACTGCTTGAAGTCTTGCCACTGGTACAGCATTACTGGCCGGTTTCTGATAAATATCCATCAATTCTTGTAAAAAACAAACCAAAGAAAAAATGATGATTCCAAGCAAGAAAAGGGAAAAAACCTCACCTATGAAGAAAAACTGAGGTACAGTGCTATGGAAAAGACTCAGGGTTTTTATTCATGTATTTGGTGTTTATAATCCTTTCCTTAATGTAGTTTTGGGAGCTATCTGCCAGTCATAATAGCTTATAGACTAAATCACTGTGTGCTCTAGCCATTTCAGAAAGTTGTATCACCCACTTATTGCACAGAATTACGTTTATTCCAAGAAATAGCTAGCAGAAGTTTAAACCACAATAAACAGTGTTTATGAAAGCCATGTAAATTTAGAATTATTCATACAGGAAGCTTGTTTAACAAGTCTCACTTTCACTTTTAGTTCTTTTATCAGGACTACTTTTTTGTACACTTCAGGAATACAAATCTTGACAGCTCCATGCCATTCCAAGTATAAAATGTTCAAAAATAATAAACATTCTTAAAAATAAAGACTACTTAGACAGTACCATGGTTTATAAACTTCTAAAGTGAAACAGAGCAAGGCCCAAAGAGTTAACTCAGAAAGCCAGCTCTGAGCTAGAATTAAAGAACCAGGATTGTAAGACCAGTGGAAAAATAACATCTGGACAAAGAACGCTGTCATACTGACACAAAGAACATAGAGTAAGAACACAGAAAGATAAAGAGCACTGAAGATGCTAAAAGACTAACGTAAATCTTACGTAAATCTTACATGAATAGAGATAGGAAAGGAACAAGGAGAGATATGGGGCAGGAGTCCAAAGACTATTGCAAAATATACATTGTAGTCAGCAGAATCAAGAAAAGTTCAAAACTTTGCCTGAGGAAGAAGAGCAAAACCACGACCCCTAAAGATGAAGTAACAGGATGTGCCACCAAGAATCTCCCCAAATTGAAGACCACGCCTATAACTCCACCTTAACTCTGCCTGCTATGAATATTATAATTAGGTGTTGCAATAATATGAGTATGCATGTAAAGATGTTGTAATCTCTCACTAAATTGTATAAATAGTCTGATTTTCACTGACTGCTTTGGAACCCTGTTGTACAGCATGAGCTGGGGGTTCCCCAACGTTGTCTGAAATAAATACCTCACTGCTTAAAGACTAAAACTTTGTCTCTGAGCAGTTCCATAGAGCCTTTTGGGGCATAATTTTCAGCATCAGTCCTGTACCTCTGAAATAGTTACAGCACATTGCTGACACTGCAGACTAAGTGAACTTCAGAAAATTGAACCAAGCTTTCCAATAAATACTTTTTCTGAGTTATATCTAACTAGTAGCTCCATGTCTTAACAATGATTTAAAAAATGTTTTTCAGGTGTTCTCATTTTTGTCCCACTGGGAAAAAGATTAATAGAGAGAAAAGAAAACAGGCTTATAAATTCACATTCCTGTTCACAACAGGTTTTAGCAGTGTATTACTCTGACCCTGGATGAAAAAGTAACCACTGTGAATAATAAATAAATGTGAGCATAGGGATAAGCAAAACCAGTAATCTGCATACCCGAGCTTCTTAACTTATATTTAAAAACAGAAAATAACTGTAATCCAGGAATTCACAGTACACATAAATACTGGGGAATCTGGCCAGATGCACTCTCATTTTGAAAAAAAAGCTTTCTCCTATCCATAATGGTAATAAAGCAGGGCTTGTATGTGGTAGTGGTGGTGTATTGGGGGGGCTTGAATGATTTATTACAGCTTATTATGCTTCTCCTACTGTATTTGTGTTTAATAATAGGGGTTTTTTTCCTAATTAGTTCATTGTTACTTTTGTTGATTGGTAGCTTAGGCTGTGATACTCTTTTTTTTACCTTTATTCATCTGATCCAGAAATTATAGATGCTAGCCTTAGGGACCAATACATATGGTATCCTCCCACTCTGCCACTTCTAAAATTTAGCTAAGAGCTGTAGATGCACTTCTGCTGCTTTTGCCTTTCTCTCTGGCTTTTTTAATTGCTCTTCCCTTTTGCACTACACAGTGAATAATAACACATGACCTTTTACTTGGTTCTGCTTCTACATTGTGTTTAGTGAAAGTTGTCCCAATTATGCGGACTCCTGCAGACAGATTGTAATGCTGACATTTCTATGGGATACCGTAACTAACTTCTGCAACAATTTTGTTTCCAAAGGGAAAAAAATGAGTGAACATTTTTCTCTCCACACTTATTGTTTCATAGTAGTTCTTGCAACTTTTATCCAGCAAAACCAGAGAGGCATTAATCTGCTAACTTTACAGTGCAGTGTGGAACATTTTATCAGAAAGATTTGAATCATATCCAAGTTTAAGCTCAAGGACAAAGATACTAATTCAAAGAACTGTCATTTGCTGCTGCAAGCTATGACTTTGTTTGCATGATACCTTCCCTGCGTGTTTATTACCATACAGCTAAGCTGCGTTCCCAGCATGAGCAGACATCTTTCCAGTTCACTGATTTCAGAACTGTATCTGAACATGTTCATTCAACAAAGATAATCCCTATACTCAACCATTTCCTCTTAGAATTTGATTCAAACACAGAAGAACAGCAATTGACCTGAGGGATGGTAGAACGTTAAGATTAGGTACACTAATCTATTTAAATGTTTTGGGGTTTATTGTTGTTCTACATCAGGTGCTGAAAACTACTAACAAGCATATAAGTCAAGGAATTCTTGTATAACACTATAATAAATGTCAAACAGGGGGAAGTACTGAAATTACCATGTCAACAAAAAATATTTTAAGTAAAATGCTAAACAGGCTTATTTGAAGTTACAACTGAGATGTGGCACAAAACCAGAAGAAAATAAACTGCATGAAGTACATAACTGTCAGGAACAATGAAGTTTTGTCCCTTAATAAACATATAACCTAATACGGTCAAGAAATATGTGATAGTTATACTCATTTTTTTTAAGGAATTCAGAGTGACTATTCAGCACAGTCACAGGTCATAACTTTGGACACATTATAAATTTGGAGACACCTACTTAAGATCACATTATTATTTTCTTTTGAATGTGAGTTTACATAATTTCTTGGCATCTATATATTTCTTTTATATTCCATTAGGTTATTTTCTAGACTAAGGTTCTACCAATTGTAGCATCTGAGGGACAATCAAATCAAAATTACTGGGAAGTATAAATTATTGTTTTTCACCAACAATAAGACAGTAATGGCAGTAATGGCAGTAATGGCAGAAGGAATTCTATGCTTTTCTCCCACTGTAAGAGAAGATCAGTTTTGTGACCACCTGAAGAACACGAACATACATAACTCTATGGGACCTGACAAGTCCTGATGGAATTGGCTGATTGCAGTTGCCAAGCCACTCTGCATGTATTTGAAAAGTACTGACAGTTAGGTGAAGTCCCAGGTGACTGGAAAAAGGGAAACATTGCACTTATTTTTAAAAAAGGAGGACTCTGGTGTGGTAGTTACAGCTATACCCACAGAAATATTGACAATCCATTAAGAAGACACTGAGCCTGAGACAAAGGAGCTGACGTCTGCAGGAGCCAGTGTGGTGTCTAGGAATACCTGGGATGGGTCTGTAGTAAGAATCCCTGCTGTGGGCAGTGTCCTGCTGTCTGGAGTTGTTCTTGTCTGACCATGAGTCAGCACTAGCCATTGGGATATAAAAAGAGAATCCACACACATGGCAGTGGAGATGCTAATCCTGCTGCGTGAACACTGGAGCTGCGTGTGGTTGGGGAGGCCTTCCCCTCTGCACTGGGACAGTGCCTGGGGAAACTTCTGCAGATTGAGTGTTCCCTTTTTGGTGAGTAGTAGTTTATGGATATCTGAACAGGGAAGGTTTTCCCCCTTTTTTTGTACATGTGTAATTGTGGTTTGATTTGTCTAGTGTCTACACTTCTTATGATTAAGGAATTGGTTTTGTGAAAGTTAAATCTCCAACCGACATCCAAACATTTTATTTAATGTGTCAGAAGGAGTGTTAATTAACCTTGCTTATTAAATCCCCATTTTGGTTAAGCAATTGTTATTTATTTTGTTGGTGTCTCCACGACCACTGGGAACAGAACCCCCTGTCAGCCTTATCTGTGTGCTCATGGAACATTCTCTAGAAGATATGTTAAGGCTGTGAAGGACAAGGAAGTGATTTGAGACAGCCAGTATAGCTTCATTAAAGGCAAGTCCTGCCTGATCAACATAGTGGTCTTTTGTGATAGAGTGACTACATCAATGGACAAGGGAAGAGCTATGGATGTTGTCTATCTGGACTTGTGTAAGGCCTTTGACATGGTATTTCTCAACATGCTTCTCTCTGGACAGAGGTGGATTGGATGGTGTACTTTTAGTTTCGATGGTCACATTCTGAAGGTAGTAGTCAAAGGCTTGATGTCCAGATTGAGATCTGTGACAAGTAGTGTTCCTCAAGGGTCCATACTGGGACCCGTGCTGTATCTACATCAGTGCACAGTGGGATTGAGTGCACCCTCAGAAAGCTTGAAGATGACACCAAGCTGAGTGGTGCAGTTGAAACGCCTAAGGGATAAGATGTCATCCAGAGGGACCTGAACAAGCTTGAGAAGTGGGCCCAATGTGAACCTCATGAGTTTCAATAAGGCCAAGTGCAAGGTCCTGTGCCTGCATTGGGGTAATCCTCAGTATCAGCACAGTAGGGAGGATGAAGGGATTGAGAACAACCCTGCCAAGAAGGACTTGAGTGGATGAAAAGCTAGACATGAGCTGGAAATGTGTGCTCACAGTCCAGAAGATCAACTACATCCAAGGCTGAATCAAAAGAAGTGTGGCCAGCAGGTCAGGACTGGTGATTCTAAGTCTCAGTTTTTCTCTGGAGTCCCCAGCATAGTAAAGACACGGACCTGTTGGAGTGGGTCCAGAGGGGGGCCACAAAAATGATCAGAGGGATGGAACGCCTCTCCTATGAAGAAAGGCTGAGAGAAATGGAGTTGTTCAGCCTGGAGAAAGCTCCAGGGAGAGCTTATTGCAGCTTTTCAATAGTTCAAAAGGAATAATAAGAAAGATCACAGAATTATTAAGGTTGGAAAAGACTTCTAAGATCATCAAGCGCAACTGTCAACCTATCACCACCATGACACTAAACCATGCCACTAAGTGCTACATCTACATTTTTTAAACATCTCCAGGGTCAGTGACTCCACTACCTCCCTGGGAAGTCTGTTCCAGCTCTTAATAACTTTGTGTGAATAAATTTTTCCTAATATCCAATCTAAACCTCCCCTGGTGCAACTTGAGTCCACTGCCTTTTGTCTTATGGGTGATCCAGGAGAAGAGACCGACTCCCATCTCGCTACAACCTCCTTTTAGGTAGTTGTAGAGAGACATAAGGTCTCCCCTGAGCCTTCTGTTCTTCAGACTAAACAACTGTAATTCCTTCAGCCAGTCCTCATAATACTTATTCTCCAGGCCCCTTACCAGTCTCGTTGCCTTCATCTAGACAAGCTCCAGTGCCTCAATGTCTTTCTTGTAGTGAGGAGCCCAAAACCAAACCCGATATTCAAGATCAGTAATAGTTTTAAACTAAAAGGTCGATTCAGACTAGATTCAAGGAAGAAAATTTTTATGATGATGTCCCAGGCTGACACCAGGCCTGGGGAGGTCCAGGAGAATACCAGGAGCTAAATTAAGACACAAACAAGGTCATATGCTATTTATAAATCAAAATTTATTAAGACAGAGAGAGCTAAAGTGACATGACAAGTGGATGAAGGAGAAGAGAAAGAGTCAAGCATGCAATAGGTGGCAGAGCCTCAGAGGTAGCCAGCACCACTTGGATTAGATCCTACAGTGTCCCACAGGTCTAGAGTCTTCAGGTTTCCTGAGGGCTGGTGATC
Source organism: Galbula dea (assembly GCA_013399015.1). Lineage (NCBI taxonomy): Eukaryota > Metazoa > Chordata > Aves > Piciformes > Galbulidae > Galbula > Galbula dea. Next base: position 11,564 of record VWZX01010757.1, read on the forward strand.
ACAACAGGGGTTGTTTCTTCACAGTTTTATAGGGGAATATCTCTAAGCATGTCAAGAATAAGGGGGTTAGTAGGAGCAGTCGGCATGGGTTTACCAAGGGGAAGTCATGTTTGACCAATCTGATAGCCTTTTAGGAGGACATAACCAGGTGGATAGATGAGGGTAGGGCAGTGGATGTGCTTTATCTTGATTTCAAAAAGTATTTGACGCTGTCTCCCACAGCATTCTTGCAGCTAAACTGAGGAGGTGTGATCTTGATGATCAGGTAGAGAGGTGGATTGTGAACCAGTTGAAGGACAGAAGTCAAAGAGTTGTGGTCAATAGGATGGAGTCTAGTAAGGAGTCTCTCAGGGGTCGCTGCTGGGACCAGTACTTTTCAATCTATTCATTAATGACCTGGATGAGGGAACAGACTGCCCAGAGAGGCTGTGGAGTCTCCTTCTATGGAGGTATTCAAAACCCATCTGGACGCGCTTGTGTGTGACTTGATGTAGGGAATCCTGCTATGGCAGGGGTGTTGGAATAGGTGGTCTTTTGAGGTCCATTCCAACTCCTAACATTCTGTGATTCTGTGATATTTCTGTTTGAAACTTCCCAGATGGGGCTGAAAGTGTAATCCCAAATCCCATAATGTGATTACTTAACAAATTATTTTCTCTCTCATTTTCATACTTTTAATTCAAAATTATGCCCTCCCGCATTGAAGATACAAATGCACCATCAACCACAAAATCCTCTTATTTTCCTGTGGTAAATGTTGGGATTTTCTACATTATCTGGACTCATAAAAACCATCATATGCTAGAGGAAATATTGTTAATGTTTTCTTTTGTGCAATGTTTTGCCTTAACAGTTCCATGGAGTTGTTTATTTTTTATCCTTTTGGGACAGTCTGGTAATAAGTATACTGTAAAATGTGAAGAAAAATGTAGATACATAGTAGCTAAAATACTTAATTGAGGGAAAACTCCAGAAGGCTGATATTAGTTTATTATTAGCAGAACACACTATCCATAAACCAGGTTATTTCCTTGCTATTACTCCCTTTTACGCCATAGTACATTAAAGGCCCTATCATCCTTCAAGACCAGTCATAATCCTTCCTTAGATCAGGGCTTAATAAATATTCTCAATCACAATTGAGAAGATTTTCATAGAGAAAATGAGTGTTAAGCTAGATTTGATACTAAGTTTCAGACTCCGCGTACATTCTATACACATCTTGCAAGTACATCTGACAGTTACTAATTCAGCATTATTTATCTGATAACAAAAATGTGATAGTTCGGAAATCTTATGACAGATAAATTGACAGAATTTTATTTCCTTAATAGCTAAGGGAAAGTTTCCATTTATGAAAAACAACAGAATACTTGTATTGGGTTTGCATGGCAAGGTTTTGGTAGCAGGACAGGGTACAGGGGTGACTTCTGTAAAAAGCTGCTGGGAGCTTCTCCTAGGTGTGATAGAGCCAACACCAGCCATCTCCAAGAGACATCCAATGCCAGTCAAGTTTGAACCTGTCAGTAATGGTGGTAGTGCCTCTGTGATAATGTATTCAAGAAGGAGAAAAAGCTGTCGCACGATGGCAATTGCAGCTAGAGAGTGGAGTGAGAATATGCGAGAGAAACAACTCTGCAGAAAACAAGGTCAGTGAAGAGGGAGGGGAGGAGCTGATCCAAGCACCAGAGCAGAGATTCCCCTGCAGCTCATGGTAAAGACCATGGTGAGAAAGGCTGCCCCTCTGTAGCCTATGGATGTTAATTATAGAGCAGATAACCATCTTCAGCCTGTGGAGAACCCCACCTCAGAGGAGGTGGATATCCAAAGGAGGCTGTGACTCTGTGGGAAGCCAGAGCTGGAACAAGCTATTGGCAGGACCTGTGGACCTGTGTAGAGAGAAGCCCATGCTGGAGCAGGTTTGCTGGCATGACTTGAGACCCCATGAGGGACCCACACTGCAGCAATGTGTACCTGAAGGACTGCACCCCGTAGTGGGAGCCATGCCGGAGAAGTTCATAAGAACTGCAGGCTGTGGGAAGGACTCACACTGAAGCACTTTCTGGAGGACCATATCCTGTGAGAAGGACCCCATACTGGAGCCAGGGAAGAGTGAAATAACATATTTCATATTCCTCAGGGGGAGAAAGTAGAGAAAATCATGATTAAAACCCAGGAAGAAGGATGAAGTGGGGAGAAAGGTGTTGTAAGATTTGATTATGTTTCTTATTATCCTACTCTGATTTAGTTGGTAATAAATTAAACTGATTTCCCCAAGTCCAGTCTGTTAAGCCCATGAGAGTAATTGGTGAGTGATGTCTCCCTGCCCTTGAACCCTTTCATTGTATTTTCTCTTCCCTGTTCATTTGAGGAGAGGAGTGATAGAGCAGCTTTGGTGAGCACCTGGTGTTCAGCCAGGGTCAATCCACCACTATACTAGAAAGCAACTGGGGTATTTAGTCCCATTCCAGTTTTCAGAATAGCAGGATCGCCTGGAATCCTTTGAGTGTCACAGATTGCATTCGGAAAATGATTATATGATTCTGGAGGGCAGCGAGGAAAGAATGCATTATTCATGCTGAACTTCTGATGAGACAGAAGCAGTTGGGGTTCCTGCCAACCTACATTGGAGTCTTGGCTCCTAATCCTCACAGATTTCTGGGCTTCCTGTTCATTTCTCCTTTGCCTTCATACTGCTATGTCACAGGACTAGAAACCCTGGGGCTTGTGTCTGAGCTGTGAGTTCAGAGTCTGTATTTTTAACCTCTTTTTTATTTTTAAACCACTTTTTTTTTGTCTCTCTTTTGCAGAAATTTTTTAAAATCTCAATTTTTTTTTTTTTTCACTCCAAAATGTCACTGAATTCTTTCAGAATTCTAGGCTTTCTTTTTCCTGGAACAGATATCCTAGTTTCAAGAAGGCTGGCATTTTAAGTCATGAGTTTTATTATTCATGATATCTCAGCAACCCCTTCAATAGACAGCCAAGTAAAAACTTGGGAATCTTTATGTCCATTTTAATTTATAGCTTTATTAATTCAACTGGTATATGGCTGTTCCAGCCAGTTATAACTATTTTGAAGAGGCAGAAAATGTTGCTGACTTGTACACTGAGTCGATGATAGAAGAAAAAATAAAAAAACTAGAGTCTGCTTTTTAGTACAGTGTTATTTTTATCAAGCCTCCTGTAACACTACAGATAGCATATACTTAGGACCCTTCTTTATGGAATCCCAAATATAATGTATGCCTGAGGATGTTGCATTTAAAATATTGCAAATATTGTTCACAGATAAAGAGGAGACAGACCTTATATGTAAGTAAAACCAAGAAATTATTGTTAGTTTATCTGAAGTATTTTTAAAGAAAAAGAAAGAAATATAGTGTAGTTAGAAGGATAACATGCACACACCTTAGTTTCTGTACTTTTACTTTATTCTATTATCTACTTCCCATAAGGCTCTGATTAGTGATCTCACTCCAACGGTGGTGTTTGGGGAGTGTTGAGTGAGTCATCCATGTCTGGAGCCCTTTCCAGGAGGAATATGATGTTCATGTTGATGGTTTATTCTCACTCATTATAAGATTTACTTGGAATAATTTTTATGTTTTACACTTTTCTCTTTCTTCCTTGATCTGCAGCTACATGTTACATCCAGATGTTTTTCAGGTATATTATAGATAATTTCTTAGTTCTCTTTGCTACCCTTAAGACAGCTGTTGTCTGTGTTCAGGTCTGCATTTCTTTAACTAACCAATGATGAGTTTTTTATTGCTGTGGGGTCTCCATTGTTGACCCTGTGTCCTATGTCTTCCCATGCCTGTACTCCTCTGCACCTCATTGTCTGTCTGCTCTCAAAGCCTTTGCTCTTAAACCAGGACTTTATTTCTCTATACTTAGTCATTATTTTAGAGTTCAAACATGCCATTCTACTAGACTACCTGCTTGTTACAGCTATTTGTATAAAACCATGGTAGTATCACACAAAGATAAACAAAAGTAAAAAAATTACCCTTAGGCATCTGATGATTTAGATGAATTACAAAAATTACTATCACTGCTAAACCAAGTAAAACAAAGTTGCAGGAAGGTGAGAAGTTACACCTTGCAAATAACATATGAAGCATATAATCAGCTACTAACAATTGCAATACTGTCCTACAGGGCTATATGGTTACAATGAAGAAGGAAATTCAGAATTAAACCTAATCAGAGTGGCAATGACAAACAAAAAACATTTGTGATGATTCTATGATTCTGTGATTCTATGATTTCACAATCTATTGAGTATTGTTTACTTTTCTATTTCTATTTCTATTCAACCACCTTTTTTGGTTTTGGTGGGGTTTTTTTGTGGCTAATTTCTTCTTCTCTTTCTTAAAAGATGTTAAAGAAATTTTTCTCCGTACAGCAAGCATTGCACTCTACTCAATAAGGTTAGATAAAGAAAGAGAGGATGAGGTTGTAATGCTACAGAAATAATTAGGACAGTATGAACTATTCAGTAGACCACAAGAAAAATGCTGTGACAAAGGACTTCTGCTTATAAAACATGTACCATATAATAAATTGCATGAAGACTAAACTCATTAATAGTGTTATTAATAGAGCCCATATATTAGCACTCATAGGCCTATTGCTGTATTATCACAGCAAAGAGATGTATCCCAAACCACAAAACAATACTTGGTAGGTAGTAAGATGTATCCACTCCAAGACTGACCAAAGCATTTGTATTTAACTTCAATTCTAGGTAGCAAAAACCTCATGTTTATCTGTATGCATTTCTTCCCCTTCAGTAGAGTTTCCTTAAGGTATGATGGGTCCTTCGTTGACATGCTAATGGTGTTATTGTGATTTTTGTTTTGCTGTAACTCCCACACTAAATTTAGTACGGGCTTGTTGAAATATATGACAGGAGAACTTGTTCAGAGTTCACCATTTATTTTCTATGTGACTGATCTTCTGCTTAAAAAAATATATCCAACTGCTCACCTTTTCTTAGCTATTGCATAACAAAGCAGAATAAAAGGCATACTTATTTTCTGAGAATAACTAGATTTATTTCAGTGTACCCAAATCTAGTATTATGTATCTCAGCTGAGATTCCTGAGATGAACAGGCAGCCAACAGGCACCAGAGCAAAAAAACATACATTAGAATTAGTAAAAAACCTAAGGAACAAAGTTTTGTTTGCCTGTTGGTTGATCAGCTGGTTTTGTTCACGGAGTTTGATGCAACATGGAAAACAACTAAAATTCATTGCAGAAATGAAGAGTCACATGAATAGTTCTGCTTCTATGAGGACACTGTGAGCAGAGCAGAAATCTGGTTTGAAACTTTCCTTGTTTTACAGCAGCAAGTCTGCTTAAAAGGTTGACTTGTAACAGTTTTTCTATTTATGTTATAATTAAATACAATTTAGGAGTCTGCAAAGTTTTGCTCTCTCTGGTGTGCTCACAGAAAGCCAATGCTGCTCCTCTTCAAAGATTTTAAATGCCCTTGACTCCTGATTAAAAAAATAAATAAAATAAATTATTTTTTAGCATAAAAATTACTAAGAGGCATTTTTCATCTTCTATTCTCTCTCTTAATAGGTCCAGTATGTAGATGGGTTTTGCTATTGTCTGTCATTCAATTTTTACTTTTCATCTTGTTTAATGAGTTCTTTCAGTAGTCCCTTCGCTATTTTTTTCTTTGCTGTTGTATTTTATTTGTTTTCAGTTCTTCCTGGTTTTTATTTAATTTTTATTTCAATCTAGTTATTCTTTGTTTATGATAATCTATTTTGGCTTTTGAAAACTGCATTGTAAATTGATTCTTTTTTTTTTTTCTTAAATTTTAAATTGTTTTACTTTTTTGTTTGTCAAACCAACACCTATAATTTCATTGTTAGAGATTAATTTGTTAATATCATTACTGTTTAAGGTGGTCTGATGTTTTTCATGGAAAGAACTACTTTTTAGTTACAGATAACTATGCCAAATTGTAGTTACATAGATGGAAATTTTATCTGATAAAGGTTCCATGTTGTTTCTACAATGAACATGTGTTACTCTTACTAGTAAGAACACGGACAGGAAGCACATGTGATGTGTTTTCACAGATCTAGTTCTGTAGTTTGTAACATTATAACTTGTAATATTATATAATTGGCCTGAAGTTAATTAATTCTTAGGCTGATCTTTCTGAAGCAAGGTTTTGGACCATAAGAATTCATATATGCCACTTGCTGAATTATTGTCGATTGAAACTGTAAACATCTGCCTAAATCATCCAACTTTGAACTACCAGAGCCCATAAATGCCTAACAGAGACAAACCGATTTTAGCGGCTACTCTTTTAGTCACTTCATTAGTTTTGTTCAAGCCTCCATAACTTATATATGCAGACATCTAATGCATGACACCATTGCAAAATGACTGAGCATTATTCTTTCAAAACCTGCAAGTGTAGAGCACAACTTACCTAGCAACTTCTGTTTGTAATGCATCTGGAAAGAAAAGGTAGGAGTCTGACAGTGTGGAGGAACTTGTATCCTCCTCATTGAGACTAGCTTCAGTTATGTATAGGAATATGCATATTGAATGAAAGAAGAACAGATTTAGGTTTATTGTACAAAGGTAAATCAGAATAGAAAAATGCTGCATAATTTTTAATTGACAGTCCTGCAGAACTGCTGAGTTATGGTAACATTTATATGTATCACATCGTTATCAATCCCAAGCCTTGATAAAATAAAATAATTGTAAAAACAATTTAATGAAAGATTTTAGATAAATCTATCTTTTTCTTCTTCCTAGGTTACATTAATGTAGTATAACACCTTTGACTGTGACTCATAAGCAGTACTATGCTGCGATTGAGAGACGGGATGCAGCTTGATGCAAGCAAGATGTCAGCTGTATTGATTACAAGCATGAGAATATATACTATTTTAGCTGTGCGTGTCTTTCTCTCATTGGTACATTTTTCGATGCCTTTTACATTGATTGGCTAAAAGACTGAGCAGGCTACAAGATAACAGATTTCAAAACTACTCTTTGTTTCCCCTTAGCCAGTACTTTTCCACTGCAGGGGAATTCCACAGTCTATATTGTTGTTTGGTCCTCAGTTTTCTTTGCTGCTTTGCTTCATGGCCAAGAACTTGCATATTTTACGTACTTCACCACGGCCTCTTACCAGTCAGTTCCAATACATCCGATACTAGCAAGTCTGACGTGCTTGATGTGCTTCCCTGTCCATCCAAGGCTCCTACATTTCCCCCTCTCTTTTATACAAAAAGAATACATTGCATCGATCTGTCAATAAACTTCTGCAAGCATTGCACAAGACATGGTACAAACAAAAGCAAGCAATAAAAATAAGGGCATAAACACCAGCTTTGAACAAACCTCTCACCCAGCCAGACAGTCCCCAATGTCCAAACAACTTATCCAACCAATGCCAGTTATCCTCTTGCTGCAGCCTGCGAACACCAGTTTTCAATTGCTGAATGCTAGCATGGATAGATTCAGAATGATCAGAAAGATTCGTGCAGCACACGCCATTAAAGTCCTCACATCCATGCCTTGGGCCACTAATAAAAAATAGTTGCTCTATTTTGCAATGTCGCATGTTGCACGCTATCAACATCTAAAAAAGATCAGAAAGGGCAGCTCTTGTAGCGTTAGTTTGCCTAGCAAGCCAACAAGCAAGCGTATCTAAAGTAGCCAAGGCTTTTGCGGCTGCAGCTCCTGGTAAGAAAAAAGAAGCACACCACCGTTCTCCTCGATTCCAGATTTGAACATTATCATTGCATTCAAAATCATAAGCAAGCACAGCGTGTTTAGGTTTCCTAAGATGTTTATGAGAAAGGATCATAGAAATATCAGGGGTTAAAATTGATAAGTGACCCAAACTGCAGGGACCCGCATTTGTATGAGATGGTATGGCGGCCCACGCTCTATTGTTAGCAAGCATCTTTTATACCTTTACAGAAAGAATAATGACCAATTAAGAAGCAACCCTTACTGGCACTGTGTAGTGTGGGAAGGATAAGATGTTAAGGCTATGTGAGGCATCAAGGCCTTTCTGTGTGCAGCTGCAAGGCTCCTGCTAGCTGACTCCCACTTTCTCTCCCAGGCTATCTAACTGCTTTCTTGTGAGAAACTGACCTCGGCCTTGTCCAGCCTCCCTCTGCTAGGACCTGGACGCCACAGCCCACAACAGCATGCCACAGTACTAGCTTAATATTTTTTTAACCAGCAACATTTAAAAGTTCAATTAGTGTTCTTAAAGACTTTATGATGAGACTGCAGAAATTTTAGCTTGTGAACAAAATATGGAAAAAATCATGAGGAAGCTGAATGCAACTGAATGGTATGACCGTGTAAAGCAATGAAAGAATTTTTTCTAGCACTGCACTTGTGGTTCATTTGATCACTTTCAAAAATTTAGGTCTGTGAAATATAGTGGCCAACATACATGTTGTTCAAAACAAAACTTTCAGAGCTATGCATCTTTATGTAAGTCTTATGTAATATTTATTAATGCGAATCTATGCACATGCAAACTGCTGCATATTCCTTCCAAAGGTATATTAAAATGAAATCAAGGCAGAGAATTTATATAAGCTATGAAAAACTCTAATTCTAGAGAATATGTGATTAATCCCAAAACCAGGCTGGTAAAGAATAAATTTAAAGTAGCTTGGCCAAATTGAGGTATGAAAATGCACAACTTAATCAATCTCAGTTTTTTTATCCTGAGCTGTTGTCCTCCATTGGACAGTCTGAGCATTGGTACAAGAATATTTTATTGGATTCAGTCCAATGATAGTTTAATTTCTCTATCTGCTCTATCTCCCCTTCTGTCCTTACCCTTGTTTTAACCCCATGGCATTCTCTGTGTATTTGAAAACCTAAGTGGATATACAGATTGAAATAATGAGTAGAAGCAAAAGATAAACTTCTATGGATTTATGAAAGATGTTTTAAATTTGGACAGTAGAAAGACAATTTAATAATAATCTAGCACACTCTGTTGCACAATCATGTACCTTTAACTTGTATAATAAAAACAGTGTGCTGCTATTATCACAGTATTTAGGACTTTTCTTTCTATTTTTTTTTTAAGCTTCCTGTCTCAGTATTTAAGATCTTTTTCTAATGTATTTTCTTGTAAGATTTGCAGTGGTCTATGCTAACCATTGTTAGAAATTATGTTAGCTGTTCATATCCTTAAATTACCCTATACTAACTACACAAACATGAGAAACACAACCAAGCCTCAGGGGGAAAGCTTTCTTTTGGAGGTTTCCAGGCCAATCCCCTGAACTCCAGAGGCTGAGTTAATTTATCTAAGACACCTGAAGAAAAACAACCATCAAATCTTAGGGCTTCGATCAACAATTTTAAAGATGTTCATTCACCTTTAATGTTAAAAGTAATAATTTGGGCCAGAAAATATGAAATCTCAGAATAAGAAAAAATATTGCTTACATGCAAGCTTACATGATATTGTCCCAGTCTGGTTAAAAGACCCAGGGGAGATTTGAATGAAATCTTACGAACGAAAATTACAACACAAATGAGGTCAGGTGCCGCTAACTGATCAAACTTTATTGAGAGAAATTGAAATGCCAGGAAGGAAAGATTGAAGAGACAGAAAGGAAAATTAAGAAGACACAGAATCACAGAATCACAGAATCATTACAGTTGGAAAGGACCCTCAAGATCATCTAGTCCAACAGCTAGCTCAACACTACTCTTACCCCTAAATCATCCCCTGAAGAAACACATTTATCCTCTTCTTAAAAACCTCCAGGGATGGTGACTCCACCACCTCCCTGGGAAGCCTATTCCAATATCTCACCACTCTTTCAGTAAAGAAATTCTTCCTAATATCTAATCTAAACCTACCCTGGCACAACTTAAGCCCATTCCCTCTAGTCCTGTCACTAGTCACAAGGGAGAAGAGGCCAACACCCGCCTCCCTAGAATGGCCTTTCAAGTAGCTGAAGAGAGCGATAAGGTCTCCCCTCAGCCTCCTCTTCTCCAGGCTAAACAACCCCAGCTCCCTAAGCCTCTCCTCATAAGGCCTGTTTTCCAGACCCCTGACTAGCTTAGTTGCCCTTCTCTGCACCCTCTCTAGTAGCTCAATGTCCTTCCTAAACTGTGGTGCCCAAAACTGCACACAGTACTCGAGGTGT
>VWZX01010759.1:0-17100 GCA_013399015.1 Galbula dea
CAGTGACAAGACAAGAGGCAATGGCTGTAAACTGAAGGACAGGAGGTTCCGTGTGAATACAAGAAAATTTCTTTCCCAGTTAAGGTGCCAGAGCACTGGAACAGACTGCCCAGAGAGGTTGTGGAGTCTCCTTCTCTGGAGAGATTCAAAACCCATCTGGACACGCTTCCATGTGACCTAGTCTAGGGAATCCTGCTGTGGCAGGGGGGTTGGACTAGATGATCTTTCAAGGTCACTTCCAACTCCCAACATTCTGTGATTCTGTGTGATTCTGTGACGAATGAGATAAGCCAAAAAATGCCTATTGTGCTAAATATTGAGTTGATTCATAAAATAATATGGTTCCTGCTTCAAAGTAGATTGCAGGTTAGTTAAGGCTTAATGGGCAAGCAGAATGATAGCAGAGTGAGCAGGAGACAGGTTGGGTGCTCCTCAATTTATTTGAAATGAAGTCCTCAGCTTTCCTTTCAGAAGTGATTGTTTAGGGGCCTGGGGGGTGGTTGGCTTTTTTGGCAGGAAGGGCTGCAATGCATAGACACTGCTTGCACACTTATGGAGTGAAACACTTGTTCCTGTTCTTCATGGTCTTTACAAGAAGTTAATGGGCACTGTGGGAAACAGATGCTACCATCTCCATTACGCTGCTCCAGCTGTCCTCTGCAAGGACTTCACAGCTTGCAGAACAGGCCTCAACTAGTAGCAAAAAGAAGTCCTGCAGTCCATGGCTAACTCTGTCCCAGAAAGATAGCACAAGATGTGTGTGTGGCTGTGAGGCACCTCTTTATATGGCCATTCTACGTGAAGAAACAAAGAACCCTCCAAAATAAAGCTGCTTCATGCTACTACTCCAAAATTTTTTCTGAAAGAAAAGGGTTTATTTTATTCATTGTCCAAAGCCAAGGTGCCACCTTTCTTATACATTACAATTTAGATCTTGTGGCATTGCCAGACCACTGCAAATAAAAATGTTATCAGGTTACACAGCACAATGAAAAAGCACAATGAAAATTATAAACTACATTCAGTACCCACAGGACACATAAGTACTGGGATTGGTATTCACTGGCTATTCTTTATGAAGAAAAGCACTCTCATAAACAATCTTGAAAGCTAGTGAAAGTCTCAGTATCTTTCCTAAAGCAAGCAAGATACTCCAAGAGACAAAAATGTAAAGAACATAACACTTGCTTCCATTCAAACAACCGGTGTGCAATAATTGCCATGCTGTTCAGAGCTAGCACTAGGGAATGAAACTGGATTAATCTAATCTCACTCTTTAGTCATGCATTCAAGCAAAGTCTTTTTCTTGCATTAAAATGTTTGCATGTTTGAAGACCAGTCAGGTTAGACTGAAAAAGCTCCAGTGATAGGTGGAGTGGTCACGTTTCCTGAAAAGTCTAACTGCTCAATTGTAGACTGTTTTAGAAGGAGTATTTTTGCAGATTTATGATACTCTTCCTTAAATCTTATTAATTAACTGCCGGATCAGACGATTCATGTCTTAGACATTGTAAGAGCCTAGTACTTAACACCAGTGTTTTGACAAAGGTAAAGCAGGCTCTTGTCATCATGTGTATCACAACACTGCTACTCGTTTAACTGACACTATCCTTTACTGCGTCTACTTGTTCTTGTTGAAAATCAGCTTAATATTAAAGCAGTTTTTTCCCCACAAATGAAAAAGATCAAATAACTATGTCTTATAGTCCTTCAAAAGGAAGCCATTTAGTGTTGGAATAAGTTCTGCTTACTCCTTTTCCAAAAATATTGTTATGTCCTGGGGCATTTTCAGTTTCTGTCTTCATTTCATCAAATAACAAGCTAGAATTTTCAGCATGTGCAAGACCTGAAATTCTTGAGATCAAAAGAACCTCCATGTCTTTTTTTCCACCAGTAACACTCTAGTCCTCTCATGCTGATTTCTGAGCTTAATCTGTTAGTGAATTTCACAGCACAAGAGAGAGAGTTCCAGAGGGAGAGCAGCTCAGAATTCAAAAGTTTCAGTACATAGACAGAAAGTAAAGTTGCAAGTGAACTATATTATTATGAATAGGGGACTTCAGAAAACAAGCATACATTGCAAAAGACTTGAGAAAAGAGTGCCAACCCACTTGCCCAGTTCCCTGGAAGTAATTGGAAATTCCTTTCTGATTAAAAGGGATTTTGAGGAATGTCCTTAAATATATTGAAATTTCTCAGCATTTTGAACATCCAGGGCCATGTGAACTTGGCAGTGATTTTTTTTGCAAGGACAAAGAAGACAAAGATTGATCTGAAACTCAGATAATGGAAGGGGTTTGTCTTTTCTATTTTTCAAGAGTGAAGAAGGTAAAATCCTCTGAGGCTATTATGATATTTCAGCAAGGCAGGAAAACTTTCATGGTTTCTAACAGGTGAAGAAACCCTTCATTATCTTTGGTTGTATTTTATATGGTATATGCTTGTATTTATATATGTTCTTCAAGGCAAATTGTACACCACATATGCAGTACACCTTCATTCCTCCAAACATAGGGGACTTTGGTAAGGATCATTTTTTTCATCAATTTTACTTCTATCAAAAGTTTGAAATCGCTCTGATTGATAGTATTTTTAAAAATACCAACAATTGTTGTTTCATGGAGCTGAGCATGGCCTCAGCATTATTCCATTGTTAATCAAATCCATTCATGTCTATGAGGGATATTATGGTACCCTTCGCTTTGTCTCATCTTTATTTTTCCAGCATATTTTTTTTAATACCTACATTTTTTTCTCAGTAGCATCTGAAGACATTCCCCTACTTCAGACTCCTTGTCACACTACCCTCTGCCCTAGATTTGGCTCCTTTTTGAGCTGAATGTCCTCCCTCAAAACTTCCTCTTGCTTTCAGTCTCTGTCTCAGACCCTTAATTTGTATTGACTCATATTATGGTTACAGTGAGCTCTGCACCTGCTCTGATCCCACATCAATGGCTAAATTCTTACAGAAAACTGTTTCCAAGGAAGGCTCAGGCAGAAACTTAAAAATAACAACTGAGTTTACTATGCAGTGCAGACTCTTGAGCCTAGACATTCAATGGTTGCCAATTCAGTTTCTCTTGAAAATGGTACCGTGCTGTCACTGACCTAAAATCTAGCCATAATCAGGCTTCCTTCTGTATAGCCAAGCCAACATCTGTATAAACAGCTTTAGCCTGTTGGTAACAGCTAAGTTTAATTCTATGTTTGCCTAAATACACAGTAAATGTTGACAATTTACTTGCATACAAGCTCAGTGCCTGCATGCTAACTGAGGCTAGCCTTTGTCAGAACCAAAGGGGATATTTTCCACACAAACACTAAAAAAAAATAGGAAAGATCTATTTAAGAGAAAATTTCCGGTTTCCAAGCAAGATAAAATCAAAACCACAACCTTCCCTTTTTCCTTCCAAAACAAAAATTATTTTGCATTTTATTTAAAAAGGACACTGAAGAACAAACAGAATGAAGTATTTTGTAGGGGGGGAAAAAAAAGTTGTCAGTTTTCCTCTGAAACCTGAATGGGCCTACCAGAAGAATTATCACTATTTCCTCATTTTGTGAGAAATTCATACAAACCAAACCTTTCCCTACACTGTCGCCTTAGCTTGGCTCTAAAACTTGTAAACACAACTATATCGCAACACCATTAGAAACAATGTCTGAGTTACTGCTCAAAAATGGTGTCAACCATCTGATCATCAATTAAGACAACCTTAATTACTTTGACAAAAAAAAAAAAGCTGTGCTGTTGTAGAGCTGTCATTTGCTTCTCATTATTAATTAATCTTTAATAGTCTCAGAAGACCAGTAAATGAATAAAAAAAATAATTAATAGTTAGCTAATACATAAGACAAATAAAGAAAATCTTCTTAACTTTTTGCTTTGCATTTTATGTTGCCATGGATGTTATTTATCTATTACTTTGTGTCATGTAAGTGAAAAAACACTTTCAGGCAGTAATATCTTGCTTGAAGAAATTACATGCATACTGAATAAAACCCAGGGATTTTTTGTGTTGCTAAACACTGGCCGCACTGAATAAAAACAATAATTTCTTTAGATAATTTACTATTACCTAGCTTCATAAAGATTTGGCTCAGCTGAAGATATGGGTCAATTTGATGTAGGTAGTTAGTAAAAGATTATTTTCAATAATTACAACTGCTACTTCCTTCGTATTCCCCATTGTTAAATATTAATCCCTTTCAAATTGTACTCTTAACTAGAGATGAGCCAGGGCATTACCTTATTATTCAAATTCTGCTACCACTTCTGTTTTCAAAAACTTTTTATACTTTAGTGCAATTTTTTTTAAAGTGGATCCAGAGCTTGCAGGTGGTGTTAACTGTGGTTTACTGTCATGAAAATATATTGATAATGCCAGAAAACTAGACTGAGATTGGTATCAACGCATGTCTTCTGTAACAGAGTACTTTGACTTCCGCTAGGAAATAACAGTTTGAAATCCAGGGAGGTTTTCAGTGTGCAGTAATCTAATGTGCTAAAGAAAATGCAATGACATGAGACAGGAAAGGCTGCATGTTGAGTTTCTGCATTATTTTCTTTTCTAACATTTCAAATAAAACTTCAATCCTTCAGCATTCTGTTGGATGTAAATTGGCTGGAATTTCAGCTTTCACTCCATATTTAAATATAATGTATTGTATTTCCATGTGCCTGTACTAATTGTTTGTGATAGTTTTATTTTGAGCTAGTAAAACAGCAACAGAACACCACAAATCCTTTGGATTAAATGATCTATAATAACAGTGAGTCTCTGACAGATCTCACACTAAATTGATATAGTGAACACATAAAAATCATTCCAAAACATATCTGTGCAGTAGACTGAATGGAAATACACAGATTCTTCAAATTGGTAATTATCAATTTTTATTTGCTACCTAATGAATATTCAAAAATTAGAAAGCATACTATCTTCAAGTTCAGAGATTACACAATATACAGACAGACATAAAACTTGAATTGTATCTTTGATAGATATAATACAAAGTCACTCAGCTGGAATACTGATAAGGCTATGAAAACACTTTAAAAGTTGTGACAAAAAAAAGACAGTATATAATAAAATAATAGAACTTAATTTAAATATATTTTCGATAGAGAGGAATGTCTTAAATATATCTCCAGATCCTTGTAAAAGTCATTGGGTTTACAAGGTCAAAATGATTAAAAAGAACACAATGAGGAGACTAAGGAGACAGCTAAAGCTAAGTGATTTATTTGTTTTGGTTTTCACAGAGGGAATAGGGAGGAAATATAAGGTTTAATGCTGATGTTTAAAGATAATGAAGGTGAAGTGTTGTCAAACACAGAGACATAAAAGAATAAGATAGAAGAACTGCAGCAAACGTATTAACATAAATAACTTGGGCATCATGCCAGAGCTCTGTAGGAACTGAGCATACAGACTCAGGTTCAGGATCCCTGGACATTATCTGGATGTAGAGTGAGAGACAGAAGCCCCCAAGGCCATACCCTGCTCTTTTCATCTACCTAATAATGGATGAGGCTCATTTCATGTCATATAAAAGGGAATTCTCCACAAAGTACAGCAAAGAAGATTCACTGAATAAAAGTGAAAAGAAAAGTGCTTTCCCGGATAAAAACTGCACATAATGACCAAACTAGGACTGGATGGTTAGTGCTCACTAGAGAGACAAGTTAGAAGAACTTAGTAGAGAAGATAATTTTCCACAAATGCTCATTTTAAAGCTGTAATTAGTTCATTTCAGTTCTGGTAGCACCTTTTGGAGGCACAATTTTATTCCACCAGCATGAATGGCAGAGAGAACAGTAATTATGAAGCTCTGTAGTGTAAATCCACCCTCTAGGAGCATTTTTAACAGTTCTACCTGCTGTAAAGCTTCACAGCAGTGCCGAGACCACCCACTGCCAAGAAGCCACAATTAGCCAGTGCAGCACATGGTTTGTACTTCTGATTTCCAGCCTAAACCTCACAGTGTTCCCTATCCATCTTTCTCTTGTTGCAAAAAACACAGTCCTTACTGAAAGACAACAATGGGAGGTGTACAGTGCAGCTGGGGAGCAAAGCCAAGTCCACCTTTAAGCCATCATTTCGGTCCAAGGGTGGATCAAAATGCTCCTTAAAAAGGACATTAAAAGTGTCCTCTGTAACCAGCAGAAAAGAAATAAAATCCTGTACCTCTTGACACAGGGTAATTTATTGCATGTTGGTTTGGCACTGCCAAACAGGAAAAAATATGAGGGAACAAAATTTCATCAGGATGCCTTCTTGTGCTCTGTACAAGCTGCACATCCTGTCTGCCTCACCATGGTGCATAATCCGATGTAAAAGAGGTGGATTTTGGTCAACATCACTGTTTGTCATCTCTAAGAAAAGTAGCCTAGAAACATCCCCCCAATCTAGGTGGCAACCAGGTTTGAGGCTTCAACATTATCTTTGACCACTCCTTCTGACTAGTTTGCTTAAAAAGATGTTTCACCAGTCAACATCTGTCCCGGTCCGGTTAATAGACAGGGGGTTGATTTGAGGTTTATTTCCCAGAGTGAAATTAAGACACAAACGAGGTCAAATGCTGAAAATCAATTAGGGTTTATTGAAACAAAAGAGTTAGAGAGATAGGACAGTAGGACTGAGGAAAAGAGGGAAAATTAGGCAGAGAGACAGAACAGAGAGCAAGAGGGCATAGTTACACCACCATGGATCGGGTCCAGCTATGTGTTGAGGGTCCAGAGCCCCCCTGCTTCTTCTATGACGGTGGGTGATCACACTCACATTCTCTCTCATACACACACCACTCACAGCTCCACTCACAACTCAGGAGCACAATTCACACCCACGAGGCTTTTTCCTCAGATTTTTATAGGAAAAGGTACAGGACACGCTCCTACTGATCCTTAAGATAAAGGGAATCTCCCGCAGGTTTCTCCAGACTTTTCTCATTAATAAATTCCTCAGGAGACGTCCACACACCTGGGCCTTATCTCAAGGTCTTAACTAGGCCTCATTGTCCTGCACAGCAGTTTTCCTAGCCTCTGTCTCCTCGAGGTCTGGCATTGTCTTCTCCAACGATGCTAATCAATGATCAATCAAGCTTCGAGACATTAACATGCAGTCATCAGCACAGCTAGGAAACCTGTTTTCCATAGCTGATAAGAAAGTGGATTCAAACAGTCTCTTACAACATCCAAAGTAAGATCCATAAGAAGGGGCTTGACAGATCATTAGCTAAAGGACTGGTAATAATCTGCTGCTTTTAGATATCTGTCTGAGGAACATATAAAGGGGTTCTTCACAAAGCATGCCATCAACAGATCCTCCTATTAAATTTGGGCAGTGTGATGAACTCTTTTAGTAACAGATTATGGTTCTTACCATCCTTTCTGCAGTAATATTTTTAGTGCACTACCAAATCAGCCTTTGTCTGTTGGTAATGAATGGTTTGGAGAACATTGCTCTATAAGCATTGATGTCACTGTAGTAATAAACTTTCTTGTGGTAAAATGCAGAACACATATTAACCTGCCTAATACAGTCTAATAAACATATATTTTTCCATTGGAAAATTATTGTCTACCAGCATTTAATATCAATATCAGAGAGACAAGGATTAATTATAAGAATATTTAGTCTTGCATTAAAAGAAAACTAGCAACAAGAAATAATAAGTGGTGAACATGACAATACATCAAAATCCTATGGAAATTTTTCTGTTTAATGCTATTAGCACAGAGCAGATCTCACTTAACATTGTTCTCCAGTATGTACAGAAGGCCACATTGGAATGCTAATTTGGAAATCGGGCTCTATCTTCCAGATTGTTCTCCATCTGGTTGATTGAATCTTTAGGTATACAGGAAGTACTACTTACTAACAGACCAATATAGAACTACTCCAGTTACCATTCACTAGCTAGCACCTTTGCAAAAACATACATGCCCAATGTTAACTCCCATATCAGAAAACATAATACTAAAAATTAACTCCTGCTAAAGTGTTGGAGAGAACTGATACCATACATACTCAGTGATACAGAGGTGTGGAAAAGGGAAATTAATTCCACAGCAAAGATATTTGCTACTGTCATTCAATGGTCTGCTGACTACAGTGTCAAGGTCTACCCGGAGGCAGAACAACCCAGTAAGCAAGGTAACGGTGTTGACGACATGGCTTTTGCATCCCTAGGCTTATCATGAGCTCTGCTTTAAGCCTTTTCATGCTTCAGCTTTTCAGACATACATTTGATCTATCTTTTCTAAAACATATCACACATTTTCCCTCTAGTTATCAACTTCTATCACACATCTGTCACACACTAGTTAATTACTCTACCCTCATTGTGGAGGCCTAAGTTGTTATAGCAGTGCAGTGTATTTAATTCTTGCAATATAATTTAAATGATGTGTTTCTTCATCTCTCAGTCTGCTTACGTTTCCCTGTGAATATCGCAAGTGGCTCATGTAAACCCGTGTGTGTTAGCATATGATGGACTACACCAATCCTACTAATTAGCTTGTTAATCTAGCTGTTTATCCACCTTATTCTGAAACCTCTCCTCATATCAGTTACAGAGACACAGTAGCTACAGCATGTTTTTCAAGGTTTCATAATATTACTGAATCTTATAATGGGTAAAATCAGTTGTTCAAACTTAACAACATAAACGTAGAAATAATGAATCAATATCATCATATAAGGATGGTTTCCAGGGATTAACTACCAAAAAAGTAGCTATTTTTTCTTTTCACCCTATCCCTCAAACATCTTAGTGTCATCCATAAATTCAGGCCATATTCTACTGCTGGAGACCACACCGTACATCAGAAAAACAGCCTTATTTTTGGGACTATTGTTTTGCTTCAAGTGTCTTAACAAAATTACTCTACATTTGGCTTTGTCTTTTGTATAAGATTTGCACTTTCTACTGTTTTTTCCAGAGGGCAAATGTTAAAGAGCCAGGTCTAAAGACTATACAATTATATGGTGAGATTAAGTAATCCATGTAGCACTGCTTCTAGAAAAAAGACACTGACTCAAAGGTCTGTGTTAGGGACTGATTTCCTTTCAAAGCTGGATCCTCATACTGCCAGGAGCAGCTTCCTTGTAGTACCTCTTTGAACTAGACAAACATCCAGACATGACATTAAGCAGCAGTTATTTACACCAGTTAAGTCCTAAAGCTCACCCCACCTTTCAAAATATGTTTGCTGTATTGTACATACTCTTCCTGCTAACTGAAATAGCCTGTTTTTTCAGAGTATTAATCTTATTACAAGCTATCTTGGTTCTTGTTAATACAACCTATTAGGTACAACCTAATTCCTTTCAGGTATCAGCTGCAGATTTTATCTATTTTTCACTATGAGATTGATTATATTAATCATAACACATTTGAATGGATTGTTCTATTTTTTGTCTTACTGCAGTGATGAAATTTTTCTGGTATGAAAGTTCATAACACTGTATATTAAGTACAATGTTCCCAAAACCTCATAAAATTTGATTCAGAATGGAATATATAATCAATAATGCAGATTTTCAAATTCAAACATGGATAAGCAATGATTATATATAGTAATTAGCCAATAATACTTAGCCAAGCATTAAAAGTTCTGAAAGACTGAACAACCAACTTCATTAAAATACTGAACATTTCCAGCATCTAAGATCAATCTCAAATAATCTGAAAATATTAATATATAATTTCAATCAACAGATGCATTTGATAAAATTAGATTCTGTAATATTATTTCACAGTTTTCATATAAAAAATTTACCTAGTAATTTGTTCACTATATTACAGTTTGACATTACAGAGCTAGTAATATATGTAATAATACTATACTTGCTCATAACATAGCTTAAAAAAAAACCCCTCTGTAAAAACGTTTACACTGAAATCAATTAATGTCTGGCTTTCCCTAAGGCTTTCATGATGAACCTAAAGATTCTGCAAGCACTGGCTGCAGAAACTTTGCATAGTCTTCTGCTGTTCTGACACATGCATAAGCCTCAGAAAAAAAATCTGCCTTACTGGAACCCTTCTATTACCCTCAATCTCCAGATATAAAAGAAGTGCCTGGGTAAACAGACTAGATTTATCTAAATTATATTTTATATACTATTCCTTACCAAACTGTCCTTTTAAAACAGGAGTAGAGCCATTCAATATTAGTGCTAGACAGGTTACAGCTAAATGAGTCAAAGTCTAGAAAACATGACATCATGTAGACAATATGTCTCAATAGAGAGTTTATACAGTTCATAATCTCCATTTGGAAGAACATACCCAAATCACCTGTATTCAAATGTATACACACACATCACTAGGACAACTACTGAAATGAAGAACTGTACTCATGTATCTGTCCGTGCACTATTTCTGAATGGAGGGTAATTTTGTATTAACAGTCTAATATTGCTAGCTTCCAAAGGTCAGATCTATGAGGACACTAAGCTAAAACAATTTTCATCACCCATTTTGTAATTAAAACTGCTGCCTTCTCCAGCTGTGATTCTGATCTTAGATACAAAGACAGCAAGACATTCTTTAAAGTCTTTATTAGCATGAGTATTTGTAAGTTCTGTGCATAGTACAGTAGAGATTTCTCTTTTTTTTTGAGAAACTAGAATACAAATCTTCAGTAATTTTAATGATTCTGTAGTTAAAATATCATTACTTTGTCAATGTTATTTGACATTTCCAGTTCTGAATAACCTTAGCACTGATTTAGTCCAGCATATTATGCAATATAATTGCATATTATTTTACTGTTCCATTTTGCTTTTCTGACACAATTGACATATCTTGGACACAACCTTGGGCACAAGAACCCTCAATTCAGTAGGTGAATTAGCATATGCAGATGAAAAGTAATAGGTTAAAACTCTGCTTATAGTAAGAATTATTTATGCCATAGCTTTCTGTTTCTAATCTATCACAAGAAAACAAAACCAATAAATAACTCAGAATGCCATAGTTAATATTCAGGGAGAAATAACAGTTCCAAGGCAAACAGTCTGGATAAGAGTAGTTTGTGCATTCTTACAGCAACAAATAAGACTCTTGGAGGGTATTTTTTGGCTCCAAAAGTTATTTTGAATTTAGTATTTTATCACTCAATGTGTGATGATAAACAGGAAGAGAATTATGTGAAATATGTCATGGTTTGCCCACTTCTTGTTTGACAGGACTTCCCTGACTGTCAGTTTGCTTACATTCGACAATGTCACCGTAAGTGAAACAAGGCTTGATAAAGAAACAGTATCCATCAAGTGGTGTCACTTAAATTTAGGACCAGCAAAGCCTATGAAAGAAACATGAAGTTTCTTTGGAGTTACAGAAAATGGAGATGGCAGCGAACTACATAATATTCAGGTTCATTCAACAGAACTTATTTTTTGCCCACAGTCATAAGATACAGGATATTGTTGTTATAGGGAAAAAAATTGATACTGTAAGGTTCCTAATTATTTTTGTTGACCTCACAGAACTCCAGGAAAATCAAAAAACACAGGTTTTAGTCTTTCCAGGAATAAGAAATCTAAAAATTCTTCCTGGAAGGAAGAAAAGGGGATTATAAGGCAGAAGGAGAGAGACTTTTCTCCTGGTCTGATTGCAACAGGATAAGGGGAAATGGCTACAAGCTGAAGGAGGGGAAATTTAGGCTGGAGATTAGAAGGGGGTTCTTTACCCAAAGGGTGGTGAGACAATGGAACAAGCTGCCCAGAGAGGTTGTGGAGGCCCCATCTCTGACAGTGTTTAAGGCCAGGCTGGATGTGGCCCTGGATGACTTGGTCTAGTGCATGTGGCATCCCTGCCCATGGCAGGGGGGTTGGAACTGGATGATCTTTAAGGTCCCTTTCAACCTGAGCCATTCTATGATTCTATGAAAAGTTCTGATGAAAGGAAAAAAAAAACAAACAAGGGGTTTTTGTATTTTTTCCTAAAGTTATAATGTTTATGTGAACTACATCATTATAATGGACAAGTATACAACTCCAACAAAAAGAAAGGTTTGAAAGAAATTGGAAATATCAATTGAACCTAAGCAGTGTCATAATGGAAGGGCTGGTGTCAAAAAAAGACAGATCACAGGCTGACAAAAAAACTAAGATCCCCTTAATGGGAATATTCTCAACCCCTGGAGTATTGAGGTTTTCAGTATTTGGGGAGGGAATTGAACACTGACACTGTATATAGTCTTCTGAAATGAGTCAACTACCATGTGCCTTTGAGGGAAAACTCATTATTTACTTACACTCAGAGTGAAAAGCTAGTGCTTTTCTTTTCTGAAGAAATTCAGTAAAAACAAATCAATGGTGAGCAAGGATGATAAGATATATAGAGATTACCTAAATTGCATGTCAGGCTGGAAAGGATGAGAAACAACTGCACGTATCACCCCCCCCGTGAAAACTAGTTCAGTTACAGAGAAAAACAAATTAATATTCATATATTTGATTCAAACACACACTAAATAGAGACATTTTCCTTTGGTATTTATGGTTTTTGACTATTAACAAGGGAAAAAAAACAAAGAAAATGCACATGATCCTATAACTTACCCATGTGAAATAATTAGACGCATTGCAAGTAGCCTCTGGTGGGTAGATCTGGTAATAGATGCAAAAAATTTAGTTATAAAAGGTACCTACTTTTAGATACCAAAATGCACAAGAATTTGTATCTGCTCATTATTTAACATTGTCTTTAAATGTGTTTCTGCCACTTAGGTATCTGAACTCAGAATGTAGTACTTCATGGGTTAAGACATACTTCTGTGGCTAATTATTGTCTTTGTTTTCTCTGCAAGCTGAACCACTGGCTGTTGTTTTACATGTGATAATGGCCAGTAAAAAGATGTTACATTTGTGTAGTCAGCACAGGTAAGGCTGCACCCAAAATATTGCATCAAGTTTGGAATTCCTCAACCCTCGATCAGAAAAGCATTGAGAAACCAGAAAGTATCCAGCAGATGATCAGAAAAATGGTCAGCAGCTGGGAAGCAGCTGAGGAGGAGGGTTTGCACCATATGTGAACTAATAAATGCTTCATAGTATCCAAAACATAGGTTTGTCAAAAGTACAATTTTATCCCTTAGATTTATTTTGTGCCATGTTTGGAGCTGAGCGTAGCATGAAGACACCAACAGCAGAAGTTTTGGAAAGACACTCCAAGACAAGATAGACAATTTTTTTTAAAAATAATTTTCTTAACAATCTTTTAAACTACCTCTAAGCTAAACAGAATTTGCAGGTGATAGGAAGAACATTGAAACAGTACTTGACAGGTAGAGCGAGCTCTTTGATAGTAATATGTCAGAAGGTAGACAAACACAGAAAGAGCAAGTTTGGTAAAAATGGGCCACATAACAGCCCACTCTGTTTCTTATTAACAGGCACCTGAGGAACTGTGGCTGTAAACACCTTCTCCCACTTCACGCTATTTCTATCAATGCCACATTTTCACAAAACACTGAAATTGATTACAACATAAACAAACTATATCTTATGCACATTTAAATTACTATCAGGACTCACTTAAAAGAATCATTCACTCTGTACTGTCTGTATTTTTTGCCATTTTGTGAAGCAAATGGTGCTTCTTTCACAGTCACTATATACATGATTTTAAAAATTTATTTGCGACACACAAGCTACATTTGATGGCAAAAAGAATGAGGCATAAAGCAGAACAGTTCTCTTCTAATTTGTTTTAGCAGAAGATCATTTTAGCCATCAGTGTCTGAACCCTGCTGAAGTATAGTTTCCATTTCCCTTCTCAGCCATGGATAAAACAAAGCTGACAACATATATTTTTCTCTGTCAAAACATTTCACCTACTTTTCAGTGCACAGACAGCTTAAGAGCCATAACTTAGGCCAAGATTACAACAACGTTCTTCTTGGTATCTTAATATTGCAAAGGTACATGCACTAGATCCTTAACAGGTCTATACTATCTCAAAAACTTGTCATAGATGAAAAGGGATTTCCTAAATGATAGTGTCAAATGGGAAAGGAAAAATAACCTAGCCAGTTATCAGATGAGAGTGGAGAGGACTAGGATAATACCAACTGCTGTGTCTCAGCAGACACATAATGTTCAGCTGTTTCAAGAGTCTTTCAAGCACACTATATACAGTTTTGATAGGCTGAAATTTAGTGTGCACATCTTGGTTTTCTTCCTCAGCTGATGCTATTTTAACTTTCAGAGAATGGCAGAAGCAGACACAAACTGTTTGTGCAAGGCCTTCCCTTCTACAAAGTGAGTTATGGTCTTAGGTAATCTGTGTTCCTGAGGACTGTGTAAAGCAAATCTCAGTAACATATGAAAAAAAAATACACAGAAATAAATTTGTCTGAGTCCAAAATATAAAGTTGTAATACGATCATCTTTCAAATATTTATTTCTCAATATGAAATAGAAAGACTACCAACAAAAAAAAATGCTGTGTGTACACAACCACTGCAAGATGAATTCAAGTCAGGTCTGTGCAAAACATTTTTAGAAAGCCAGTATCAAGGCAAAGAAAAAAATAACTATTTAACAGTCACAACACACAATTGCATTATCTTTCCAAATTAAACATGTAAATAGGCAAGAGGCTGTTCAAGACAATGAAGGTAAGTTTCTTGTGCCATTTGTATGAGCAAAAATATTTGCTACTTGTGCAGAAATATAATTGACATTAAAGTCTATTGTACCCAAAATGAAGAAATGTGTATCTCTACAAGGAGAAAAGGTTGGATGAGGGCTTTTCTGCCCCAGTCTGGTTCATTTAGCCACATTTAGCCACAGCACTGAGATCGATACATTGCAGATTGCGAAGACTCTTCTAAAGCACCAAGACCCCACATTCAGCTGTGATTTGGGGCTTGCTTGTCCTTCTCCTTTGTATGGCAGAAGTTCACCTCCCTCAGCATTTTAAGGGGTCTTACAAAGACATTTAAATAGTCTGCTCAAACAACACATGCCTGAAAATGGCAGAGCTACGGAATGCAGGAAGGGATAACGTGTTTAAGCAAAATCCCAGTGTGGTGTTCCTAAGTTCCTTGCCTAAATCATATACAATACATCTGAACAAAAGTGTTTAGTACAGACCATTATCTCCTTGTCTTTTCTGTCAACATGACCTTCTCTGTTTCCCATGTATTCAAGTCTGGACCCATTAACTAGGTACTGGCCCAGAGATTTGAAAGATTAATTCCCTTTCCTACTATAAAATGTACACTGATGGCAGAACACCTTCTGCAGAGCAGGCCTAATGATTGCCCCCTAACTGGACAGTTATTTCATATTTTTCTCTAATTTTATTTTATAGTATAATGTGAAAGGTTTCTTATATCACTGAAATGTAGAACTTCCAAATGCAACCTCTTTGAACGGAGGTAAGTATATGGATTTATAATCTTGTATTGATTAAGCTATGTGTGAACCGTTGTTAAATCAATTTAACTGTTAAACATTGACCAAGTCAGGTCTTAATTTTCTATTTCAGCTTTCGTATAAGAAAAATCATTTATTTTAATAGACTAATTTTTCTACTTAGTCCATATTGGCATGTTAATTTCACACATCATCATGCTAAACTAGATTCAGCATATCATCGTATTTCCTAGATTAATGTTTCCTTGTCTGCAGTTACCACATCCATATATGTTTTGTCATTCACAAAATGTTTCACAATGAAAGCAACTGAGATAATAATAAAGCTACAGAACTGTAGAGCAATCTTGGGTGAAGCAACTGCTGGAGGTCCTTAGTCCAACCCCCTGCTCAGGATATTAGCAGGGCTACTATCAATGAGGATGTTCGGGGAGATGTGTAGTCAAGTTTTGCATATTTCCAAGGGTGGAGACTCTACAGACTCTCTGGACAACCTATGCCAACAAATTTCCATGCTGATAACTTTTTCTCCCATGTCAAGTCAGAACTTCCTGTATTCCAATCCATGTCTGCTATTTCTTCCCGTATCATTTCTTACCTTCCAGAAGCGTCTCAGTCCTTTTTGTCTAGTATCTTACATTAGATAATCACAGAAGAAAAATACACAAGGGAAAATAAAGCTGGGCTTGACAAATTTCCAGAGAGTTTCTATTTTTTTCTCTACAGTTTTCCCTGTTTTTCACTTAAGGGATCAAATTGTTATTGATTCTCCCCCTTATCTGTCTTCTATTTCTATCATGTACAGAGGTGAAAAGCAGCTAACATTTGGTCAAGAAAAGATGTGAAATATACGTTTTCCAAACTATGCAAATTGTCTGAGTCTATAAACTAGACAGACCTTGGGGTGGAGGGAAGGGGAGAGCTTTTTTTTCATAAGAAATGTGTTGCTTTCTCTACATTGTTTTTGCTTGTACTGAAACTATAAATAATAACTGTTCCACAATACTTTCTCATATGCTGTTCTGAACATTCTACTTCATGCCTTCACTTGAACTGTAAGAATAGCAAACTACAAACATGAAAAATGAGTATAAGGTTGAGGTTCAGTTCAAGTTTGGGCAGTTGTTTACATGACTATACTTTTTAAACAGGATTAATCTACCTCTAACTGTATCGTTGCCCTTTGATCCATGCCAAAGAGGTTCAGAGTCTTGCCTCCTTCTCCCAGTTTCTGTGTGTAATTTCTGCAGAGTGTTTTGAAGAGCATGCCTCTTTTTTACTGACAACTAGTTCATCTCCCTTATATAGGACACTGAGACAATGCAGGATAGAATCACAGAATCACAGAATAATTACGGTTCGAAAGGACCCTCAAGATCATCTAGTCCAACCGACAGTCCTACACTACTCTTATCTCTAAATCATCCCCTGAAGAAACACATCTATCCTCTTCTTAAAAACCTCCAGGGATGGTGACTCCACCACCTCCCTGGGCAGCCTATTCCAATATCTCACCACTCTTTCAGTAAAAAAATTCTTTCTAATATCTAATCTAAACCTACCCTGGCACAACTTAAGCCCATTCCCTCTAGTCCTGTCACTAGGGAGAAGAGGCCAACACCTGCCTCCCTAGAATGACCTTTCAAGTAGCTGAAGAGAGCGATAAGGTCTCCCCTGAGCCTCCTCTTCTCCAGGCTGA
>VWZX01010759.1:17283-28828 GCA_013399015.1 Galbula dea
CTCGTGACCGGCCGCCAACCAGACTTGACTCCATTGAGCACAACCCTCTGGACTCGGCCATCCAACCAATTTTTTATCCAGCCAAGAGTGTGCTCATCCAAGCCATGAGCAGCCAGCTTCTCTATCTGGATAAAACAAGCCCAACTGACATCTGGGCTGTATATTCCTGTAGGCATCCCTTACATTTCTGTTCTGATTTTGCCTTATTCTCTCATCATTCTTTACAATAACATTTTTAGAAAATGGTGACCTTTAAAGTACATTTCAGTTTTCCGGAGTGGCTTTTCATTTTTCCTTTTACTTCTGGATCAACAGATGCATTTTCATTCAGAAAGAATGATAATAATCATGTTTTGAGTTCCATACCTTTTGATTATATCTTTCTATTCTAAGCAAATGGGAGACAATTATCATGGGAACAATGATTTATATGATGAAGACTAATCTCATCTGTGCCTCAGAGGAATTAACCACCATAGACATAAATTTATAATTATTCACTTAGTTTACTGATGCAAAATATCTCATTCACAGCAGTGGTACATTCACCTTCTGAATGCCAAAACATACTAAATTGGCATGAGTGGTTTTTACTAGTCCATTCAGTTAGGATGACATTTTCCATTCCTTATGAGTTTAATGGCAGGGTAGCCAGGAGCACTTAGCTCAAATACACACAGGACTGTCTAGAATAAATCTTCACAGGAGGTACAAATATAGAGACTAGTAAAATGAGGCCCACATTATGCATATTACAAATAGCAAGCATATTTAGAAAACATTTTAAAACACTCCAAAGCCATGGCTTCTTTAGTCTTTCTTTTAATTAATAGTTTAGCCTTCATCACAGCAACATAATACATTTTTCTTTTCCCAGAGATTATGATGATCATATTTATGCTTATTAATACAGAAGTTATATATACCTAGTTAAATCCTAATGGGTCATTAGCAGTCATTTCAGGTGATTAAAGGCTTTTGGCCTTCAGCCTTACATACACAGTGTACTTCAAATATGTATTTATAGTCTATTAATGCACCATCATCTTGCCTTTCTGCTTTATTATTTTACATGCTGCATATTTGGAATAATGTTATTTCATAATATTGTTCTAGAAAAGCACATGGGGGAAGAATCTTGCAGAATTTCCACTATGAGCTAAATATCTAAACCAGAATTTTTTAACAAATTGAAATTTCATGTACTGGAGAATCTGTGGCTTAGAATATTGTTTTGAGTCATGTACTGCTATGAACCAGAAAAAAACACTGCTAACCTTTGCAAAAATAAAACTCACTTGCTTATTCTCTTTATTCCTTGCACAGAGTTTCCGGAAGTCTCCTTCCCCTCCCACACTTCCCAGTCATGTACACAGAAAGACCAGGACAGGTGAAACAGAGATGCATTTTCAGCTACTGCACTGTAGACAAAGGGCAACCCTCTGGGCTAGAATAAAAGAGTAGTGAAGAGGTAACAGATAGTCTCACATTTCTTTTTCAGACAACATGTCAGACTGTTTGCAGTATTAAGCAGCTTTCCATTTGGATATCTGATTTATACTTTTATGGTTCCTTTCACAAGAGATAATGAATCAATTTAAAAAAAAAAAAAAAACACAGAAAATCTGTGTTCTGAAGCCCAGAGTGCAGCTGTGAGCAGTATCGCATCACTGAGCTACACGAAGTCAAATCAGCTCACCCCCTGCTATATCCATCCATGATACTCCAAGTTTATATGCACAGCACCTTCTGCCATTACCTTACAAGTAATGAGGATTTTAACCCTCACGGCACTTCCAGGAAAGTTTATTTTTAATTCTCTGGGTCTTGTCTCAGCACACTCTAAGTCAATTTATCCAGCTTCTTGCATGTCCTTTTGTAAGTTGGATCACCATATTTGTTTGTTCTGCCAGGAAATGAGCCCTCCAAATTATTTGATCACTACAATATAATGCTGCTCAAAGCTCTTGATCAGAAGAGCTAGCACTGATCTAATTATTCTTGAGTAGTTTCCAGAACAATATAAAAGGTGAAACAAGAGGAGATTAACTTCATACAGAGATATCATTACAATCATTAGTGTGATAGTAGGTGAGAAGCAGACTTGCAGCAGTCTACTCAGCTGGTAATCCAGATGGATATTCTGAGGTTGTTTGCAATTTGAAAAAAATATTGACTGTTCACAGCTCTCAACTTGTCCAAAAATAACTTAAGTGTTCAATAAAATGTTGGGGAAATTCTACAGCTATCAGCTACAGTATTCAATCTGTATTAGTTCCTTGACTAGTAAATATGCATGCAAGTCTATCGTCCCAGCCAATGATCACTAAACTGCAGGAAGTCATACTTCATTGACAAGTTGATCAGAAAAAGCACCTTAGGGGCCTCTGTTAACCTTGCAAAACACTTGCATACTGGGGCACAAGGTCTAGGAGAGAAGTTTCCTGTTGTAGGAAGTTTTCCAATGGGTTAAATGGCTTTTGCAGCCTGGTCTACCTCCACCACCTACCTACTTCTACACTCCCTTCCTAACATGAGGGAGTATGCTTATAGCCCAGAGAAAGGTGGTACAGGCCCAGTAAATTCACTAATATCTGTGGTTAAAGGTGAGGATGAAGCCAGTTCTTATAACCAAAGCAGAAAGGCTGAAGTCACAAGATAGATGTTTAATCCAGTATACATATATTGTACTTGGTTAGACATTTGCAGAGCGAATAGTAACCCTTACATCAAATAGCCCAGTTTGAGTAACTCAGCCAAAAACATGATTCAGTCAGATCAGGAGCTCCATATTCTCAGCCAGACACAGGAAAGGACCTAGATAGATTCTGGGAGAACATGCAGCATCCTGCTGTCCATCATGCTGTACACACCCAGATTACATGGTACAGACATACTGAGGACCTAGGGAAGTGTAGCTCTCCTGAGACAGTGCCATGGAAAGCTGGAAAAAAACAGCAGACATTCTGGCAGCAAGAAACAGCCTGTCTCCAGAAGAGTCGGAGCTAGAACCTGCCTCAACACACAAAACACAGCAAAGTACAGCAGGGACCCTGTCAGAGGCGGTCTGGGATGGGCATGTGTTCGTGGGCACTTGAAACCTTCCAAGAAGGACAACACAGATGATGATAACATGTAACTGCTAAATGCAGATGCAAATAAAAGTTGACAGGTATCAAGTTTAAACTGCATTATGCTGGCTTTCAGTCATCAGCTTACTGAACACTACCCTTTCTCTCATAAAGCTCAAGAAGGAGCCTTTCCTGAACTCGTTATCTGTGGCAAAACAAAGGAGTAGAATGTGTATTTATCATTTCTTTGAAGTGCAGCCCAGAACGAAACTGTTGCCTGAGTCTGAACATACACTGTGCAGAACATGAGTAACCCCACTGAGATTAGAGTGAGATCTGCTGTTTCCCAAATGAACATAGTTAATGGAAATTATAGCACATTTTAACAACATTAAATTTCATGTTTTGCATAGATCTAACCACTCAGACTTTGCTGAGTCTGCAGAAAAAATAAACCTCTTCTGCATATGGGCACTGTTTGTGAAGACAGACACTAAAATTGGGTCGTGCGGAGCTCCTTATAGGTATAGTTCCAGAGAAATGTAATGCTGTGCAGCAGAAAGATTAAGTTCCTCCCTCAGTTAAATGTGAAGTCTTCACATGTGGCAGTGTGATAGCCCTTATTGGTACTTTACTGCCTCAAGCCTGGATGTGGTTAGTCTCATACAAAAAGTACTCTTCCAGTAACTTAAAACTGAGTCTGTTGTCACTTATCTCTGTTTTGCACAGGAACAATCTTAGTACAGATAGTGGGTTTGTTCTGACACATGAAAGACTCTTCATTATACACACAGCTGAACAGGTTAACCATTAAGGAGTCCTAAGTCAGCTCAAGCTGCACGAGAGATGTTTTAAAACAGACAGACTTACCTGTGTATATCTTTTTAATATAAAGTGTAAAATAAATTTCATGCATTTTTGCTGGTCTAGCAATATAGGTAAAAAAATGAAATAGCAGGATTCAGTAGGCTGTATCAATTCATGTTTTCCCCTTCATGTCAGCCAAGGGGTAGCTTCCTTTGAAAATAAATAATAATTAATATGAACTCATGTGTAATTTGTTGTGCTTGCTGTGAAAGGACAAAGAGACGTTGGAGCTGGAACACCTTTTTTGCTTTACTTTCAGCAATAGCTCCTGCAACACTGTAGTGCAAAATTGTAGTTTAGGGGGGAAATTATAATTGCAATGTTTTGCTTTAGAGAGATTTTCAACTCATTTTCTTGCTGCCTGCATATGAGATAGCGTCCAGCTGGCAACTTTATTTCTGATTTAAAGGAAAGGTCAGTTAATCCCAAGAAGGCATTTTGCTAAATATCAAGATATCTCCCCCGTGTGTTTTCTCTGTCTAGCTCAAAGGAAGTTGGAAGCTGAGGTGTCAGCTAAGCAAAGCTTACAGAGTAAAGTAGAGTGATACCATCTTTAATCACTATCACTCACAGTAACTTTGCTTCCAGTACTGAATAATTTGTGGATCATAATTAAGATTACAAATTTATAGGTATTCTCCATTTTTCATAATACCTCTCTATAGACAGACTGATAGGGCAAACATCCCATCTTTTCCTCTTGCATGACTGCTATAATGCCAGGCAAAAAATGTGGAGAACACAAAGCACATTGGGAGTAATCCTGGAGTCCCTATCAGCCCTTAGCAATTCCTTTGAGATCAATGTCAGATTTTGATCAGGATTAACCCATCTTAGAAATAACAGTTCTCCACAGACATCCCACCTCTGACTTTCAAAACACCAGGTTTTCAAAATATTCATTAAAAGATTGCAGAAACTGCTTTCAATGGATGGCTATTTTCTAAATGTAAACAACAGGAAAAGTTCCCTCCATGACAAAANAAAAAAAAAAAAAAAAAAAAAAAAAAAAAAAAAAAAAAAAAAAAAAAAAAAAAAAGTGTTACTACAGGATGCAAAAAGTAAGTGAGGACACTTCATAAAATTAATACTTGTGGAAACCAGTGTGTTTACCCAATGCTATGAAATAAATGGAGCAGAAGTATCAGTATCAACATTTGTTTAAGTACACATTAACAAGAATACAAAGTATAAATAAAAGCAGATAAAAGCTTGGCAATAGCCCTGAAAGAAATTGCTGAAGTATCCAAAAGCAACACACCATAACCTTTTCTATATTAAAATAGTATATCACACCTGACAAGGGACCAAGGGAAAAAAGAGTCGTAGGAGATGCCTTTTCAGTTTTGACTTTTTGCAGTTTTCTGTGGCAGGTAGGCATCACTTCCTGCATGGGTGTGCATCCTGCAGTTTTTACTGGAGAGAAGTATATGAATCATAAACAGAAATCTATGGGTTTCCCCTCAACCATGCACATACCGTTTCAACTGCATTGTAGATGCCATGTCACTCAGCTTAAAAATTAGCATAATATTATGGTTTAGAACAGCAGACAGTGACCCCTGATATGATTAATTTTTCCATTCCAGAGTCGGTACATTACACTAGGGCCATGAACACACCACCATTCTGAAGTGTGAGGAGAACTTTAGTCTACTAACAGAACAAAGATGGCCTTTTTTAAAAGTTTCATCTGAAAGCTCTTGCACTAACCTTCGGACTAATATTTTTCTCTTTTAAAGTAGTCCGAAATGAACCCACTAAAATGTCATTGTGAAGTTGAAAAAGGGCAGACATGTTTTTGAATACAGAGCAAAGAAAGTCTAAGGAATGCATAAGCTTTTATATGAATACCATCTACATTTTCTTACAAAATTATTTGCAAAAAGTATTATCTCAGTACTTTATTGAAAATGTAGCTCTAGTAGTGGGCCAAAACAAAACTGTGCCTGGCCAGAGCTTGTGTTCCAGGCAGCCACTGGGAATGTTGCATAAACCACTTGGCTGTCAACTTTCACATCTCCAGTCAAAGGCACTGACTTGTTAAGGACAGAACTTCAAATAAAACTACTCTGTTGCACAGAGAAATCACTAGACTAAGATTAGGTTTTCCTCAGAGAAAGAGATTTGGGAAAAAATCCAAAATGTCAGATTGGTCATCTCCATATTGCTCTGGAAAGGTCCACCAGAAAGACTTTTGCTAATGTGAGGAAACTGTCTCAAAAGCTCCACTATGTCTTTTTTCACATCACCTGGACACCACACAGGACTGAAAAGAAGTAATTGCTTCATTTGTCTAATGGTGCTGCATCATTACCAGGGAAAAGGGGTTCTTGAAATAGCAGGGCTCATCCATAGGGCTTGAAACTAGTGTCGAAGGGGAATGGGGTTGTTGCCAAGTCTGTACCTGTGGGCCAGTATTCTAGTACTATTACTAATACAGACCAGACGGCCTCTGCCCCCCTAGGCTAGAAATGGCATGCTCAGCTCACTCCCTGAAATGCCTGTATACCAATGCACACAGCATGGGGAATAAAGGAAAGACCAACTCCATGGATCAGTATAGGTTGGGGACTGACCTGTTGGAGAGCAGTGAAAGGGAAAGGGACCTGGGGGTCCTGGTGGATGGAAGAATCACCATGAGACAGCAGTATGCTCTTGTGACCAGGAGGGCCAGTGGGATTCTGGGGTGGATTAGAAGGGGTGTGGTTAGTAGGTCAAGAGAGGTTCTTCTCCCCCTTTACCCTGGTGAGGCCACATCTGGAATATTGTGTCCAGTTCTGGGACCCTCAGTTGAAGAAGGAGAGGGAACTGCTGGAAAGAGTCCAGCGCAGAGCCACCAAGATGATGAAGGGGCCAAAACATCTTCCTTCTGAGGAAAGGCTGAGGGAGCTGGGTTTCTTTGGCCTGGAGAAGAGGAGGCTAAGGGGTGACCTCATCTATGCTTTTAAATGTGTGAAGGGTGTGTGTCAGGAGGATGGGGTCAGGCTCTTCTCGGTGAAACCCAGTGACAGACAAGAGGCAATGGTTGCAAGCTGAAGCATAGGAGGTTCTGTGTGAATACAAGAAAAAATTTTTTCCCAGTTTGGGTGCCAGACTAATTGGGGATTGGCCTAGATGATCTTTCTAGGTCCCTTCCAATTCCTAGCATTCTGTGATTCTGTGATTCTGTGATCTCCTGGAGGCAAGACTAATTGAAGAAGGCTGAAGCTAATTTCATCTCTGTTTTCACAGCCCTCACTAAGCCCATGTCAGCTGGAGCAGGATTAAGTAAATATGTTATTCCACACGGTTGTTTTCTTACTCTTTGTTTAAAAGACACAATATATATACACTTCTGTCAACTAACTCTGTACTTATGTTTTCCTATAAAATGTGCTCATTGCAGACACATATAGTTAACATGAAAGAGCTTCTATGGAAAACGGAAATTTTCAATAGTAAATATAAGATGATGTTAAAAGTTTGAAGGAGGAGACATTCTTGAGTTTTGCTTGATCTAAAAGTACTTTCAGACTCCAAGTTTTCAGAGCACTTTCACAAAGTTTGGGACACAGACTTTTTCCAGTTTCTGTTTTGTATGACAGAAGACCCAGAGCAGGGTCAAGAGATCATTCTAAAACATGCTTCTCTTCTCTGCCACTCCTGCAATTACTCTCAACTGAATAATTATCTAAAAAAAAATGGGTCAGGGGTTCACCACCTAAGATAATTGAGTATCTGACGAAAGGTCTTCTTCATGAATAAAATTACAATTATTACCTAAGTTATGCAGACAAAACAAAAATATGAAACCCTTCAGTGCTGTACTGTCTCCTAGCAGTTAGAGCAAACATTTGTTGCACAGTTCCCTTGCTTCCTCGCACACTGCACATTGCACACACATTTACAGCAAAACTCTCAGTTAATGCCTTTCTGTCTCAGCAAAATAAAACTGCAAGAGTATGAGACAGAGGAGACAAGTTGTACTCCAAAGGTTTTGTAAAACCTGTGTTTGAACTAGAAAATAAAAACTGCATGACATTTGAGGGATTTAACCAACACAAATCCCAAGGCAGCAGTTCAAGGCAGTGCGTTAATTTGGTTGTCAACTTTAAAAGCAGTTAAATGGTAATAGACATTAAATTAAAGAAAATGCCATTGAACTGGAAGGGCATAATGGGCCTAAAAGATTCATTATTCTTTGG
This sequence comes from Galbula dea, assembly GCA_013399015.1. Taxonomy (NCBI): domain Eukaryota; kingdom Metazoa; phylum Chordata; class Aves; order Piciformes; family Galbulidae; genus Galbula; species Galbula dea. The sequence continues at coordinate 25,409 of VWZX01010759.1, forward strand.
GGAAGAGGCATCCCCCCACCATGTAATATAATAAAAATCCTTAATTTAAAAAGCATAGTGATAGCTGATTTACATTATCTTTTCTCTTGTATTGCACTAGCTGAAAAGTGATGATTAGAGGATTTGTGGGGTCTGAATTTTGGCATCTCCTATGTTGTATGAATAATAGGCTCCCTTTCCATTTTAAAATGCAGATTTAAAGGTCTAAGCATTGCTAATGATAAGAGTCAAGTGTGAGCTGTTCTTGTTTACACTTGCTGAATACTCAAACCCCTGGCTATCCAAAACACATAAATCGTAAGAGATGAACTTAATTACAGCAATTTCTCTAAAACATTATTTGTTACTGTGCCATTTAGGCCAAAATGTGTGAAAGAAATGCAGGCTAATTTAGTTGCTTTGTGAGAAAGGCTTAGATGCTTACCACCAAGAAAATGTTTGGGTTATCTCTACAAATGTGATCTGGAAAGCAGGCCTGGCAGGTGGCTGAAGGAGGGAGTCTTGTGAAGATAAGACAGTCCTGTTTCAGCTAAAACTAATGAAGATAGCCTGAAATAACACAACACACGAATTCAAAACCAGATTCTGAAGCCTACTGTGAGCAAATTGAGACCTTTGCGTATCTAATGGTGATTTTAATGTTAAAGCTGACACCCCTCAGTACATTTATGACTATGTCACTCAACTCTTCACCCAAATCGTGCTAAGCATCAACTAGAAGGTAGGGACAGTTAGAGTTCGGATATAAAAACCCATGCAAGTAGTATTTCCTTGGTTGGTGGGGAACAGACCTTAGGATTTAGCTGTCACAGAGGAAAACTGACAAGATGCTCTTTCTCCTCTGACCAACAGGAAAGGAAGCTTTCTTGGAAAGGATTATGCTCTCGACATACCGCCTAACATTTTTGCTAGCATTTCTCCTTATTATATTTTAGTGTTGCTTTAAAGATTTTTACTTTCCCAACTTTGTCAGAGTATAATAGGTAGCTTGAGCTTAAATTCCTTGCACTTATTCAACTTACCACCAGCAATCCTAAATATGTTACCTGTCACTACAATAAATCAAACTAATAATTAATTTTGACTTGTACAGACTGTTTCAGAGAGAGAAAGTCCACATCAGGAACCATTGATCAGTTTTGTCTAACAAGTTTCAGTAAAGGCCTGAAACACTGGGAGGGGCAGACAGCTACGTCAGGGTCTCACCTGTTAATGTGGCAGTTACTCATGGTCCTTTTGCCCTCCCTCCCAGTTTTCAGCTGCTTACTGTACATCCATGCACAAAAGAAATCTAAAGGGCAATCTAGAGCAAGTGCAGATACCAGTAAAAACAAGTAATATTTATTTTTGTTTTAAATATTAAATGTATATTGGGATTACCCAGAGTCAATGTACTCACAATGTACTTACAATATCACAGAATCACAAAATGTTAGGAGTTGGAAGGGACCTTGAAAGATCATCTAGTCCAACCCCCCTGACACAGCAGGATTCCATAGACCAAGTCACACAGAAGCATATCCAGATGGGTTTTAATTATCTCCAGAGAAGGAGACTCCACAACCTCTCTGGGCAGTCTGTGCCAGTGCTCTGGCACCCTCATTAGGAAAAAAAAATTTTTCTTGTATTCACATGGAACCTCCTGTGCTTCAGCTTACAACCATTGCCCCTTGTCTTGTCACTGGGTTTCACTGAGAAGAGCCTGACCCCATCCTCCTGACACACACCCTTCACACATTTAAAAGCATAGATGAGGTCACCCCTTAGCCTCCTCTTCTCCAGGCTAAAGAGACTCAGCTCCCTCAGCCTTTCCTCAGAAGGAAGATGTTTTGGCCCCTTCATCATCTTGGTGGCTCTGTGCTGGACTCTTTCCAGCAGTTCCCTCTCCTTCTTAAACTGGGAGGACCAGAACTGGACAGTATTCCAGATGTGGCCTGATAAGCAAAATATTGTGTGCTTTTTTTTCTAAAAAGCATTACTGATCTACAAAGCACCAGCAAGAAGAATACACTGACAAAGTTTTACGGTTACACCATGTTAACAGCAGTCAGATTTTGAAAGTCAGAGTTATACCATAGTTTCTCTCCCAGGACACTGATAGGTGACAAAGTACCCTTTTGGATCTCTACCTAGTCAGGTGATCACATGGCAAATGTGGTTTGCTTAGCTTAAGTGCTGTGGTATTATATTCTTAGGCATAGACTCCTGAGAATAAGAGGGATAATAGTATCTATAAATCTGCATTCCCAATGTTGACTGCTATTGTCAAGAGCATCATCTTCCAGAGATGATGCTTCAGGGAATGATAGTAAGAAACATAACAGATAGCTAAATCAAGGCTGTCTCGACAGCATATTTGCTGTCCAGGAGAATGAGGTGTACTCTTGGTTGGGGAATTATCCAAGTATATTTTGTGAGCTCAACAAGCTTTGTAAAAATTTGTTCTGAGGATAGATGAAGGATTTTTCCTTGAATCTAAAAATAAATTAAGTTCTTGTTGTAAATCCAGACTAGCATATAATTTAAGTTCAGTATAGATATATCTAATGGGGATGTGGATGGCAGGCAACCTGTATCAGAGGTCTTGCCGCAGTCAGCTAGGTTTCCTAGACATATCACAAACTCTTCCACAAAGAAGAAGAGAAGAGTTGTGGTTGTTGGAGACTCCCTCCTAAAGGGAACGGAGGGTCCAATATGCAGGGTTGACCCTCATCACAGGGAGGTCTGCAGTCTTCCTGGAGTCCGAATTAGGAATATTACTAGGGAACTTCCCAACATGGTGCAGTCATCAGAGTTTTATCTATTACTGCTCTTTCAGGGGGGTGGAGAGGAAGCTGCATCCTGTAGTCTGAGGGGAATTAAGAGAGATTTCAAGGCCTTGGGACAGGCAATAAAAGAGTCTGGGGCACAAGTTATTTTCTCTTCCTTATTTTCAGTACCAGACCATGATACGGGGTGGACTAGAAGAATTCAGTCCATAAATACCTGGCTCCAAGACTGGTGCTACTGACAGGGTTCTTTCATAATGGCTGGTATTACAGGGTACCAGGCCAGATGACAGGAGGTGGGAAAGGCTTATCTTCCAGGGGAAAAAGAATTCTAGGACAAGAATAGCAGCGCTCATCCATCGGGCTTTAAACTAGACTCGAAGGGGGATGGGGTTGTTGACAGGTCTGCATCCATGGGCCAGTGTTCTAGTGCTAGTACTAATACAGACNTATTACTGCTCTTTCAGGGGGGTGGAGAGGAAGCTGCATCCTGTAGTCTGAGGGGAATTAAGAGAGATTTCAAGGCCTTGGGACAGGCAATAAAAGAGTCTGGGGCACAAGTTATTTTCTCTTCCTTATTTTCAGTACCAGACCATGATACGGGGTGGACTAGAAGAATTCAGTCCATAAATACCTGGCTCCAAGACTGGTG
>VWZX01010759.1:28853-93720 GCA_013399015.1 Galbula dea
GTGGCAGTTACAGAGACATGGTGGGACAGCTCTCATGACTGGAATGTGGTCATGGATGGCTATGTCCTTTTCAGAAAGAAAGGTCTACAAGGCGTGGTGAGGGAGTTGCTCTTTACATGGGAGAGCAACTGGAATGTATTGAGTTCTGTCCAGGGGTGGATGAGGGGAGAGTCGAGAGTTTATGGGTGCGAATTAAGGGGCCGGCTGGCATGGGTGGTACTGTTGTGGGTGTTTATTACAGGCCACCTGATCAGGATGAGGAAGCTGATGAGGCTTTCTCCAGGCAGCTGACAGTGGCCTCACAATCACAGGCCCTGGTTGTTATGGGGGATTTTAACTACCCAGATATTTGCTGGAAGGCCTACTCAGCCAGCCATTCACAGTCCAGGAGGTTCCTCCAATGCATTGATGATAACTTCTTGATGCAAATGGTGGATGAGCCCACTAGGGTAGGGCAGACATCTTCCAGATATTGCAAACAACCCTCATTTAATTCCTACATTAAAAGTTTCTGTTTTATTGGACATAATTAGGAAAATTTCTTCCAGACAACATGAAACAAATATAATTTGCATCCTTATTTCTTTGTTTGCTGTTTTTCATTAAAAAAACTTAATGAACATCTTTGATTTCTCTTATAGTGCACTAACACAGCTTTAGCATCTGAACAATGTTCCTTAACATTAAATTAAACTTAAATTGTTCCTTAATTGTCTATAACTCTCCCCTTTTACTCCTACCTGATCTTGCCTAAAACTGGCAGACTTGTTACCTAAAAGTTATATTCCTCATATATTTTTGGAAAACTTAAGAAACACACTACTACCAATGAATTCTGCATTTATATACATTATTCCCACTTACCTCTGGCCAAAAGCATCCTTTCTGGTCAGCAGACAAGGGCCTTGATCTGGGACATTCAAGTTTCCTGGAAACCAATAGCCATTTCTGCTGCTTGTGCAGCTACACACATACACAGACTTTTACACATTTCTGGTCAGAAGCTGGTGTCTGCAGCGTCCCCTATTATCATCAACAGGTGTGCTGGCTCACCAGAGCTGGCTTTTAAAGATGAGCAACTTCCTCCATGATTTCCCAAGGTTTGCATTTAAAGTGAGGAGAAAAGAGAGGAAAAAAAACAAACTACACTTTAGAGTAGTCTGGTCCTTCTCTCTTACCACCAATGGACTGCTGAAGATACTCAAGAGCACAAGTGGGATGAGCACACCTTCTCATGAAAACACATTTCTCAAAATTCATTTTCTTTGGGGGTCAGAGGATCACCTTGGTCCTTTTTATATCTGAAAACAGAGCTCCATGGAAATAAATGGAAGGAAGTAACTGAGATGCAAGCTATAAGTCTTTGCCTGCTTCCCCTTCAATGTCACAGCCCAACACACTCTTCCAACTCTTGTCTTTTCACATTAAGTATGCTACAAAGAATCCTTCTGGGCACAGCATACATTTTCAGCATCCATCCACCAGCCACAAAAAGTGTTTCCAGAAGCTCAAGGGCACAAGTGTACTTAGAAGGAAAAAGCTATCACTTGCCTCTAAGGAAAAAGAGAGGTACCAACCTGTGGGGAATCAAATCCTTTCGTCTCCATTGGAAATAAAAAAAAAGAGTATACTGCAAAGAGATGTTTTATCAGCAGCAAGTGACTACTTCTGCTATCCATTTTGTTAAATCAGTTTCAGAAATAGACATTTTAGTACACCATTTTCCATATTTCTGTTGTATTCTTTACACTCACTAGTCACCACTGTCTGCTGATAAAAAACTATTACACCTACACTTGTCAGTGGAAAAATATAACCCAGACTACTTTGTATGACCAATTTCAGCATCTCTTTTCACTTTGTTGAATCAGATTCTTGACTTTCAAATAGTGACTTAATTACCAAACTCAGTCACTTGTCTTCTCAGATAGCATCTTCACAGCAGGATCAATGCCAAGAAGACCAAAACGCAACAAGCTGATTTATCCATTAAGAAGATATACACCTATAAAGGAACTACTGATGCAAAGAAGTATGATAACAGATAAATATCTCCAGGGATTCAACACCAGAGTGGTTGGCCATTAGCTAGAAAAAGTGTAAAAGACTAGTAGAAAAATAAGTAAGTATCATAAACTAAAAGTTACAATCTAGACCAATTTTTTAATGGTCTTAATGTTCCCTTTCCTCACCAAATGAGAAACATAAGTAGAAATATTTTACAGCTCAAACACTCACAACCCCAGATGGGAGATGCATGCTGGCTCATGAAGACTCATGTGTGAACATGCCATACAGGATGATGCCAGTGCTATGCAATATGACTAAGCATGGTACATCAAAGTTCAACAAGGGTGAAATAGAAAAAAAATGAGCACAATTGTGTTGAACCTTCACATTAAGTGAAGACTTTTGACAATATTGAAACATAATTACTTTCATGTCATTCTCTTTTTAGTATCAGCTGCTCTCTGAAGGATATAAATATCACCTTTATTAAAGCTTCTCATGCTGATAAAAGTAAAATTGTCCCAGTGATGAAACTACTTGTGGATTTAAAAGAATTAATGTACATCAGATTAAATAGATTGTTATACACATACTTCAGTAAAGATTAAATGGAGAATGGCATTATTTTTGGATCATAAAACCTCTCACACTGCTCCATGTCTGGCTTTTAAGCTGCATATTCCACTGTGTGATTTTTTTTGTCTTCTTCATAAGCATCCAGTGCTGATCAGTGTTGCAGACAGGACTTTAGGTTAAATGTATTTTTGATTAGATTCAGCCACGTATGACATTTTTTAACACCATAATTTAGTCAAATACCTTTGGGGTTAAACAGCTAAAAACACTCTTTGCCTTCATCAGCTGAGGAATTACTTACAATGAGTAAAACTTAAAAGAAATTCCTTAAATATCTGAGAACTTAAATTGCATTTTCAAAGTCATTTTTCAAAAGTATGCTATGTAATATTCATATTCCTTTGGATCTTACCAAAATTCAGGTTTGCTGAGAACAGGAATTAGCACTACTTAGTTGTTTTATAAATCACACACCATAAATTGCCTTCTAAATTGCCTGGAGGGAGAAGACTCCAGGAAGACCTTTTTGTGGCCTTCCAATACTTAAAGGGAGATTATGAAAATGAGAGACTTTTTACACAAGCAGATAGTGATAGGGTAAGGGGGAATGGTTTTTAACTGAAAGAAGAGAGATTTATATCGGATAGTAGGAAGAAATACTTTCCTCAGAGGGTGGTGAAGTACTAGAGCAAGTTACCCAAAGAAATTGTGGATGCCCCATCCTTGGCAGTGTGCAAGATCATGTTGGATGGGGCCCTAGGTGACCTGGTCTACCTGATGGCACACCTGCTCATGTTAGAGTGGTTGGAGCTGGATCGTCTTTAAGGTGCCTTCCAACTCAAGCCATTCTATGATTCTACTCACTGATTTCAAGGTTGGGAAAAAAATGGCTAATCTAAGTCATAGTGAAGTCACCTAAACACTTGTATATATGTACCATATTTTTAGAGGCTAATATTAATAATTACCAGGCAGTAGAATCTTAATAGAGGTCAATATGCAGTTGCTGAAGAACAACAACAGTAAGACAAAAGTATTATAACATGAAGACAGCTTCCACACACACTATTTCCCAGGTTGACTATTACAGAGAGACACAGCATCAATATTTTAAGATAAGGTATCAGGTTACAATTTGTCTGATAGTTGTTGCCTTTTCTGTCTTAGAAAGTCCTCAATCACCATTTTCTCCAAATAACTGGGTTTTTTTGAAAATGCTCTTTGGAAAATTTAGTGTATTTCATCTGGCTGACTTTTTAAACCCTGTACTTTATGCTCTGATATTCTTCTCTGATTAAAGTACTAAATGTTATTGGTTTTGATCCCTGACTGAAACAAAAGCCTTATAACTTCATATTTCTGTTACACAGTTGTGTACTGACAGCACATTTAAACTTCATAGTCTGCAGTAAACCTAGACTCCACTTAAAATAAGCTTTTGCTTACAAGCTTATGTGAATACTTAGAGAAAGCAAATATAACAGGAACACAAATGCTGACATTTAGTAATGAACGTTCATTACAGGAGCCTATAATGAAACTTGTTTTGATCAAACACAAGCAGCAAAACTCATTTTGAAATTTAAATTAATGTTTAATTCACATTTTAAAAAAATACAAAAAAAAACCCAAACCTCTCAGAATCCTGGACTGGTATAAAGTGATTGCGCTTTGCTAGCACAAAAGCTTGTGTTGGTTTACATCACCCTAGAAAGCAGAAACTCAGACATTTCTAACACAAGAAGAATTTTATGTTACAGACTATCTTGTGTCATCTATGTATCTCAGTTATTCAGCACTGGAGACTACAGAGGATTTCTGGCTGTCAGCCAACACCACAGTGCATAAATATCCAAGGCAAAGATAAATATCTGCTCACAGCCACGTCATTCAACCTGCATGGTAGCTAAATAAAAAGAGGTCTAAAATGATGAGTTATAAACCCTGGCATCACTGTGTAAGAAGAGTCTTCCTATCTCCTTTGAAAAACATTTTTATTGCGCTGTTCCTGAATGAAGTCCTGGACAGCAGCAGAATGGCAACGCCACAGTTTGTCATAGTGCTTGGGTTTCCCAAAGTGCCAAGCCAATTGCAACATTGTAACTAGAACCAGCTGCTACAGGCAGATTTTTTGTAATCCTGAAAGAATTATGAGTTGGACTAGATGATCCTAATGGGTCCCTTCCTATTCTGGTTATTCTGTGATTCTGTGATTCTGTAATATGCACATAAACACATGTAAATACGTAAATGTAAGCATGTGTTTGAAAATAATTTCATAGGAAACTATAAAATTGGTAGAGAAATTTATCTAATTGTTTACATAGTCCTGAATATATTCACACAGAAAAACTATTTTTTAATTGCAGAGAAGCAAAACTGTTCAGATACTTTAGTATCACTGAGTATTTCAAACAGTGTAGTGAAAAAAATATTTTTATGTTAGGAATTAATAAACGTTGTTGCAGCACATCTCTTTAAAGGGAGATGTTAACCAAGAAAGCACTAGAAATAAGAATATAAGCTAAATGGGATTGTCATTATTATTTTATTTATGTCCTCCTGTTGCAATTATGTGTATGAATATCACCTACCTGTTGATATGCACCCTAGTAACTGATAAAAAGCATAAATCATTTACTAAACCTATGAAAATGGAGAAGAAAAAAAAAATTACTTGTCAATACGCATTTAGAGTTCTATTGTTTTTACAACTCACAAAGAAGATACACAATTACAGATGTATTCTGCCTCAGAAGACATTATGGATGGCTCCAAGACTGGTAAAAAGAAGCAGTTAGTGACAAAGATTTCGTCTTCATTTTTTCCAGAGATTTGATTTTCCCTAGAAAATTAATCCTTTTCTGACTTTAAGACAAAATAATTCCTTTTTATGTTCACTATTTAAATTAGTGGGTTTAATTTATTTTATAGTATGCCATGTATCTCCAACCTTCCCTTACGGCAGCTGTAGTATAAATGCTTCGTACTGTTAAGTCTTCTATGGATGAGACAAATTGTCAAAAGGAGACATTATCTCTAATTGCCAGAGAAATAGTCCTGATAGTCTAAATGAGAAAAAAAGAAATAAAATCACCAAAACCTCTAAGATGTCTGTGATATCATTGTACCCATTTCCAAAAATCTTATCTAATGTGGTAATTTTTATTTGACATCTTATGCCTTTTCTCTGTCAATTCAAGTCAATTCAATGTACCCTTAATTGCTTGTCAAATGTCAAAGCAAGAACAAAAGTTAATGTCCTGCACAAAGCAAGGATTTACAGCAGATGCTGTAAGTCTAAGTGACTTACTATTTAGCATAATTTTTAATGTTACTATATTTATAAATATCTAGAGTAGAAGACAAGTGTGGTGAGCTTACACATCATCCTGCCTCTGAGGAGACAGGCCCCAAGGTTTTTATTAGTCAATAACACTAATGTAATTCCTATGCTGTAACAGCAATATCTTACTACTTTGAACATACAACAGCTTTGTTCTGAAGGAATTACTGTCCTTGCTGACCCTGTGCCTCAACAAACACCCAAGGCATCCAATAATCTTTTAAAATGCACTGGTGGACATGACTTATTGCCAGAAAGTACATTTGTCCTTCTCGTATTTAAAACTTACACCCACATTTTGCACATGCTTATATTCCATATATACCCTGTTACATCCTCCTTCACCATATAAGCAACAGACAAAGTATGTCCCAGAATGGGTCTAAACAATCCATGAACAGTAATTTATTCAAGGAAATATTTTATTAAGCTACTCTTACTTAACAGTAAAGCTAACTCACAGAACAAACAAACAAACAAAGACTCCATATTGTATACCTAATTTATGGTCTAAGTTGTAATCTACATATGCTGTCTACACTCTTAACAGCAAGAGTCCCTTCAGCATAATGTCTATCCACTTTACAGAATGTATGGATTGCAAGAAAGGGGCATGATCTAATATGCCTTTCCTACATTTAGCTGGTATTTTATTAAATTAATTTTGCTGTACGCAGGTTTGGGGATGTTACAAATTTTCTTTTCATAAAAGCAGAAATACTAGAGGAAGTATCACAAAATTTTGTTGCTTAATGCCAGTAGAAGATTAAAAGTATAAAAATACTTTGGGATTGATAGATGCACAGAAATAATATCTTCTCGAACGTACTAAATAAATGTTGAAAGTTTAACAGTAGTAAAAGTATAAAAAATCCTCACACTTAATGGAAACTACATAACTTGCTGGAGTTCGTCTAATTCTAACTCATAACTATATCCACTATGTCTCTAGGCATATCGAGATAAGGGGGTCATTAGGAGCAGTCATCATGGGTTTACCAAGGGGAAGTCATGTTTGACCAAACTGAGAGCCTTTTAAAGCATTTGACATTGTCACCCACAGCATCCTTGCAAATAAATTGAGCAAGTGTGGTCTGGATGATTGGGTAGTGAGGTGTCTTGTGAACTGGTTGAAGGACATAGTCAGGGAGTCACAGTCAATGGGATGAAGTCTAGTTGGAGGCCTGTGTCTAGTGGAATCCCTCAGGGGTCAGTACCGGCACCAGTACTTTTCAATATATTCATCAACAACCTGGGTGAGGGAACAGAGTGCGCTCTCAGCAAGTTTGCTGATGACACTAAACTGGGTGGAGTAGCTGACACACTGGAGGGTTGTGTTGTCATTCAGCGAGACTTAGACAGGCTGGAGAGTTGGGCAGGGAGAAATTGAGTGAAATACAATAAGGCAAAGTGTTGAGTTTCACACCCGGGAAAGACCAACCCCATGGATAAGTATAGGCTGGGGACAGACATGTTGGAGAGCAGTGAAAGGGAAAGGGATCTGGGGTCCTGGTAGATGGAAGAATCACCATGAGCCAGCAGTATGCTCTTGTGACCAGGAGGGCCAGTGGGATTCTGGGGTGGATTAGAAGGGGTGTGGNTAAAGCATAGGAGGTTCCATGTCAATACAAGAAAAAATTTTTTCCCCAGTTCAGGTGGCAGAGCACTGGCACAGACTGCCCAGAGAGGTTGTGGAGTCTCCTTCTCTGGAGATAATTAAAACCCATCTGGATATGCTTCCATGTGACCTGGTCTATGGAATCCTGCTGTGGCAGGGAGTTGGATTAGATGATCTTTTGAGGTCTTTTCCAGCTCCTAACATTTTGTAGTTCTATGATATCAGCTACAATCATTTAAAAAGTAGCTGGTCCTTGCAGCGGTACAATCAACTATTGCAGTCAGCTGAATCCTCAGTATATTTCAATAATGAGACCTTTTACTGGCTAAGCAACAGGGATCAGCCCTAAGCAATATATAATTGATAAATTCTTAGTCAGAAGACATGATTATGGTCAATAATACTGTATGTTTATAAAACTATGTTTATAAAGCTTTATTTTTAATATTATGTATAATAACTTCATATTGATTATATGTCAATTCAAATCTGTCTAAGGGTTTAACGTCCTGGTAATAGACCTGGTGTGTATATTATCCACTCAGCTGTACAGATCCAAAACTTTAGATACAGGCAGGTTGAATGATTTTCCCATCTGTGCTCTATGTGCTTTGGAGCATAACCTAAATGTAGACATGTGGAAAAGTTCAAGTAAATGCTAGCTCCACAAAAAAGCAAGATAATTTTTGCTCTTTGCTTCAGTTGGGACATAATTTTATCCTCAATTCACAAGAATTTTTTGACATTAAAAAAAATCTGGTAACCTTCTTAATTCCAGTTCCACTGTGTGCAAGACAGATGCAGCCCACCATCGTGGCTCATAGTAGTCAGCAGGTTGATATAATCTCAGTTTTTTTCTAAGGCAACACTAAATTTCTGGAATGAGTGGACATGGACCAGCTTCAGAATGGACTCAGAATATCTCTTTCCAAGAAGCGAAAAAGTATGAAATCTAACATGATACAGTCAATACTTCAAGGTGGCACACAACTAGACTGGGAATTAATAATTTATAGTATGGTCTTTTAGTTTGGTCTAGAATATAAATGAACACATCTATGTCATATTTGCACTGATTTTTCTCATTTGCAATAAAATGATGTTTAATGCCTTTAAATTCAGGAGCCTCTTTTTCCCATTTGACCTATTATCCAGGGTAATACAATCATGCAGAGCACTTCGTAAGTCACTTTTCAACCATCAATCATTCCTAAATAGTGCTCTTTCATATTAAATCAAAAGGCTAGAACAGATTTCCCTTTTTCTCCATCTCAAAGATAGCAGCAGTCAATAAAATTGTCCACTTCAAATACATGATTTATAGTTGTCAGTTTTTTCACACCATCTACTACAAGTTTCTAAATGCAATATTCATATTGGTAGGAAACATGCAGCAACCACCTGCAGTAACATCTAAACGGATTTTCTATACCTAACAGAAGTCTGAACCCTATCCTGGTGCTTGTTAATTGACCTGCAGTGGAAGCACCTCATGTGTACAGTCATGAAGCCTTGTTTATATAAATCAATACAGAAAAAAGAGTTTGGGAGTTTTTAAAAAGAGGTTAGGGTTAATCTGCAAATGTGTTTTATCCCATGAAGGATTTTTATTAATCCAGTTTTGTCTCTGATGCTGCTGATTTGAAGCTTATATTTTAACAGAAAGTCTTCCCTATGATGTGCTTTTTTTTTTAAACAAAAAAAACACAAATAAAAAAAATCCCAATTTCATTTCTTTCCTGAGTATTTTTTGAGTCTATGTGACTTATTTCTTATTCTTTTATATTATTCTTTTTAATGCAACTTTGCCTAATATTACTCTATAGAAAGGAAAAACTAGAAAATGTTCTGATATAAAGATACAGTCCAAAAGCACAGTCCTTTACAGACTTCAGGCACATCTCAAAATCCCAAGGAACAAGAAAATGATCTGCTGATATTCAAGATAGATGATTTTGTGAAGTAGAATGGAGTTACAATTTCAAGATCAACCTTAGTAGATAGACCATCTATTTTAAGCATATCAGATGACGTCTGCTATAGTTAGAAACCCCAAATTAAAGCTAGGCAGGAGACAACTGCTTCTGTTAAGTATTGCATCTTCACAAACAAAGTCCTGAAAGGGGATGATTTCCTTCTTACTAGAGAAAATCTCTTAGTGTTACTTTCTGGGGCTCCCTTTAGAGGGCAGGATCCCAAGGTGCCAGTCCAGGTGCCACATGACTGATCTGGAGCACTGATATCCTGGGGTGATAGCCACACCAACACAGGCAGATCCCCCTCCCAACATTGCCCCAGCAGGAACTGCAGCTTCCTGGGAATGCCCGGGAACAATAGTGCAGGCAGTTGAAACACAAACACTGAAACTTTTTCACAGCAAGAACCTACTATGTACAAAAGACCAGATTTAGTCATCAGCCACATATCCATTTATTATTTAGTCTGTTCTAACATAGTAAAAGACGATGCCCTGCACTGTTCCATAAAATTATCTATTTTATATAAACATAAAAAAAGTATGATTTTGGAGGTATCCCTTATTCAAGGCACCATAATATAACTAGACTGCTACTGCAAGACAAATGAAGAATCACTGTTCCCTCATTGTACAAGTCACCTCAGTTTGACGTGATTTCAGCCAGCCATGTCTCCTGCCCATTAGTTGACATTAATGCCCTCCCTTATGATGACATTTATGGTTTCCATTATTTTTTTAAGCACTCCATTGATTTTGAGATCTATAGCATCAGCATGAATTGTCCTTCAAAGCTCTGTCATTACTCCTGCTTCTACAATAGGTGAGGGCATGCCCAATGATTCAGGATCAAATGAAACCAAACTAGCAGCTGTCTGAGAGCCAAAGAAGAGAAGATACTGAAATTCACAGCTGAAATTCAACTTCCTGAAAATTCTGAGAGTACATTTTAATGAATAATATATGTAATCACCACGATTATATCTTTAGCTTGGAGAAGAGGAGACTAAGGGGTGACTTTATCTATGCTTTTAAATATGTGAAGGGTGCACGTCAGGAGGATGGGGTCAGACTCTTCTTAGTGAAGCCCAGTGACAATACAAGGGGCAATGGTTGTAAGCGGAAGCATAAGAGGTTCCATGTTCATAAGAGGTTCAGTGAGGGTGCTAGAGCACTGCAACAGACTGCTCAGAGAGGTTGTGGAATCTCCTTCTCTGGAGATATTCAAAACCCATCTGGATATGCTTCTGTGTGACCTGGTTTAGGGAATCCTATTCTGGCAGGGGGTTGGAATAGATGTTCTTTCAAGATGCCGTCCAACTCCTTCCATTCTGTGATTCTGTGATCATTTTTATTTCTTACTATTAATTACCTCAGTCCTTACGATGCTTTTACAAACTAATCGGAAAATACTGAAAATGTAAGACTATAAAGCCTCATCTGGTAGTAACTAGAGGGAGAATTAACAGCATATGAAAAGTGGTGTTGATAACTACAATGAACTAAAGTCAACCCGAGGCAAGACAGTCTTCATCGCTGTCCAGAAGGACAAAAGGGACTTGCTAAAGCCAACCCTGAAGATGAGATTGCACCTGCTTCACCATAGCATTTGTGATTACATTGGTCTTCCCTGCCTTAAGTCTCAACATGGGATTTCTTCAATGGTGAAGGTAAGTACAACAGTACAGATCAATGCAGAGTCTTTCAGTTTAGGCTTTCCTGATTCCTGAACCCACTTACACACAAAAGCAGTCAGCTTCCAGAGAACGCTCTTCAGAAACATTCCAGTTAGATTAATAGCCTTGGTAGCACAGAAAGCTCAGTAGCTCATAAAAACACCCACTCTTTCCTCAGTATTGATGGCTAAACTGAAGGTTGACAATTGCAGGACTGCTTATGATTCTCTAGACTCGATTTGATGACTGTGTGATCACAGCGGCTCTTTGCAGGCTGTCCCTCAAAGATGCTGTCTCTGTAGTACCAGCAGGGTTTAAAACGTCCTATGCTGTGACATTCTCCACAAACTAGGGGAATTTACATAAGAGCAGATGAAGCCTCAATATCCTACCATATAGGGTCATGACTCTTCCTGAAACTTCACTCTATGTCTCTTTTCTGTACTTTACAGGTAAATTTACTTCCCCTTAGACTAGTCACATAGGAAAACTATTATCCTGAAAACTAAGGCCTTCAATAAGTTTTGAACTTCACTGCATGGCTTCTCTATAATTGAGTCTGAAATAGTTGCAAGCAAATGATTTTAGTGTGGTGATCTTAATTATTCCTTTCAGAAAGTGATGGTTCAAACCAAAGTTCCATAAAACTCTTTATATTGCCTTAATCCCATGAATTTTTTGCCATCACGTATGCTCCTGACATACTTTATAACTGCATAAGAGCACCACTCCACCACCAGGAATGGTTTATTTGCACATGCAGAGAGGTAAGATGGCCACAACCAAAGGCAGCTGGGCGGTATTTGACCTCCTTTCCCAGTCTTCCTACACTTTGTGCTTCCAGAGAAGAGTCATGCATTTTAAATCCTTTCATAAATAGGATGGAGGAAAAAAAGTGCCTTCTAAGTTAAAACAACTGATAATGCTGGTAGTTTCCATCATTAAAACAACTCTGTCTACATGAACCTTCTGCAGGCCTTTTGAGCCTGTTCCTTCTAGTACATGCCATTAAGCTACATACTTCCATACCTTTATTTCAGAAATAATGTTTATCAAATTGCAACATCAGGTTTAATTTTGTGCTTTGTTTCTCTCACAAAACATTGTTTCTTCTAAAGCAGCCCAGCAAGGAGAAGCAACCCTCCCCAAGCACATGTCCCATGTCTGTCTGCCAGACCTCACTATGGTCTCCAGCAAGAGAAAGGGGAATCTGTCATCATGTTGCTGCATTGAAGAAGTGGTTGCTGGCACACACCAGTAGGCTCTCCAGAAACATGACACAGCAAGATAAAGCTTATACAAACTGAGAGGCATAAACATAGACTACTTGTGTTAATCCTGTAAAAGCACGCATCTATGACAAGAGGAAGCAGCACTACAGAGAGCTGCAGTCTGTGATTCTTCACTGTAGTTTTTCACTCCTTACGAGACAAGACATAAATGCAAGTGTGTTTTCTGCTCGTAAGCCCTTGCTTTCTTGCAAGGTAATGCATCTTTACCTAATTTGCTCAATTAGCACCCATACTAACTAGGCTGATTAAGACCTACTTCCAACATACACTGAAAATAACACATCCATTATGTTAGCGATCAAAGCTATATAAGATTGTAGATTGTTACAGAGATCAAAGACAGTCTGTCAGACTTCATTATAAGAAGAAGAAAGGCACATTGACTTCAAAAGACATTGCATTGTCCTTTGTTTCTTCCTCAAAAACAATTTTCTGGAAGATGATGAGTCACCTCAGAGAAAACTAAATTAATAAGCCTTTTGACAGTACCTTCTAACTCTGACTGTAGTTTGATCTTCTCATTCTTTATCCTTCTCCATTATGTCTATCACAAGTGAAAGTTGACTGTTTGGCCTGCTGGCTTAATCCTGGGGCATGTTAAGGAATAAAAATTCAGGCACCTCATCAATCTGCAAGTCACTTAAAATTGCTTACCCCTTCTCCTCTGATTGCTTTGTCTTGCTTGCTGCAAGAATAAGAATGTCTGTAGAAGACTGTTTGAAAATATCTTCAGTCAGACTTCATGTTCCCCTGACTGAAGTGATACTTTCAGGCAGATTCACAAAACAAATTACACTAATTGTGAACAAAAATAGCATCAAGATTAGAAGACTTTGATACTGTTTGAGCTATAATTCATATGGATGTCTTCTTGGAGTGTGGTTTCTTGAAGGTATTTACACTGCCATTACTGCTTTAAATGTTTTTGAACTATTACATAAGGGAATTTACAAAATTTTCATAATTACCCACAAGACAAAAATCTGAGCCAGCCATACAAAGATTCAAGCCTGAATACATTTCTTCATATGTCAAGGCTAACAAACACCAGTAAAGCAATATTAAACTTGCTTTTCTAGTATTCAGTGTTATTTTACATTATGAATGAGGTCTCTACTTACAGCCTCCATAGCCTGTCATAAATAAGCTAATAGAGCTAAGTCAAGAGCACTGAGAAGTTCATTCATTCTGGGGCAGAACCAAGAGAAAGCTTGGATCCTCATCCAGCTCAACTTCTTTACAAGTAATGGTCATTGAGACACCATTGAACAAATGTGCCTTTTATTTGCCTCTTGGATCTAATTACACATGCACAGGTTTTTCATTAACGTCAAACACTGAGCTAAAATTTTTAATGGACAAGATGCTGATTTACCACCTCTCAAGCTCTCATCTCACAGGTAATGATCAGTCTTCCAGTTGAAGTTGCCCTGGAGATAACTGGTAACACCCCCTCTCTAGCGTACTACTTCTTTTCCCAGTATTCCATGGATTAATATAACTGTAAGATAAATTCCCAAAATCTACTTCCAGCTGATTCCACAGACACTGTCAATATTGATGATGCCAAAACACTGAGAAACATAAATGCTGTAGGAAACACTAATATAAAAAGAAACCTTTACACAGACTGTGCTGGACAGGCATTGCAGAAATGGAGTCCTCAGTCAGCAATGCCAGCATGGTATGGTCTTAACGTGTTGTGAAGATGTACTTAATAACAAAGCAGTAAGTCTAGAAATTATCAGAGTAGGTAAGGAAAATTCGGAAAGCACTCACACAGAGTGCTTTGGGCTGTTTCTTTCTCTTTCCTTTTTCTTGATTGTTTCCTCTTACTTAGCATTTAAAAATTCTAGTTTTGCACACAAACACAAACTGGATTGGAGTGAGAGGAAGTCCCCCTCAAGTCATGAAAATAAGCACCCTTCTTAATAGAAATATTTTGTAATCTTTTAGCCTACATGGGTCAACTTAAATGTAGTTCCTAGTGACTCCGTATCGTGTTCTTTAATAGTTTCTTCTGAGCCAGTCACTGAAGCATCATCTAAAAAGTGAGAAGCACAAACTAATGAGCAAAGCTAAGAACAAATTGTCAAAATGAAAAATGACAAACAGCCCCTGAACAGAGATGTTTGGTCTTTGACCACTTTTTGCTTGCTTTCCCCACAACCATGGTCTGGTTTTGTTCAAATCTTCACATGGAGATATTTACATTCATACTTATATGTGTGTAAAAAGCTTACACAGACACACACACACACACACATTGAATCATAGAATTGTGAGAGTTGGAAGGAGGCTTTAAGATCGTCTAGTTCCAACCCCCCTGCCTGGCAGGGACACCTTTCACTAGATAGGTTACCCAGAGCCCCATCCATCCTGGCCTTAAAAGATTCTAGAGATAGGGCTTCCACAACCTCTCTGGGCAATCTATTCCACTGTCTCACCACACTAACTGTGAAGAACTTCCTCCTACTATCTAGTCTAAAATCTACCTTCCTCCGCCTTGCATCCATTTCCCCTGGTTCTATCACTGCCTGGCCTCCTAAAAAGTCCCTCACCAGTCTGTAATCAGTAGGCCCCCTTCAAATACTGGAAGGCCACAAGAAGGTCTCCTCAGAGCCTTCTTTTCTGCAGACTGAACAACCCCAACTCTCTCAGTCTGTCCTCGTAGGAGAGGTGCTCTAGTCTTTTGATGATTCTTGTGGTCCTTCTCTGGACTCGCTCCAGCACGTCCATATCCCTCTTGCAATAGGGGTTACAGACATGGGTCATTTGCATGCTGGAAATGACCTTAACATCAATATTTACAAACTAGACCATGGTCTTCCAGTTTGTGAACCATGGTTCTTTTTATATATATTTCAAAAGCAAAGGGTGGAATTCTTTTTTCCTGTCAACTTGTCAAGGGTAGAGGCTGGGCCGACCACCAACCCATGGACAGACACTCTCTATTAACCCCCCTCTCTTCCCCGGGAAGAGAGAGGGGATAAGAGAGGCAGAGAGACTTGTGGATTGGAAGATAAACCTCAAACTACTTTAATAATAACAACAATGTTAAATGAAATATATACAAATATATACAGAACCCAACACCGAACCCAAATCCCCTTTCAATGATAACTACATCACCACTGATGCTGCGGCAGCAGGCTTCCTGGTACTAGATGACTCCGGCTCCCCTGGGGGAGGGGTCCTGGTACCGGATGCCCGAACTTAGGGATCGTCTCCAAGTGCCTGGTGAAGAGCAATCCCGAAATCATGAATCTTGAACTTTGAAGGGAAGTCTAACAAGGGACTCTAGCAAGGGGGGGACACTGACCCCCATCTTATATATCGAACATGATGTATATGGGATGGAATACTTTTAGAAAATAAAATCACTGAACAGAATTAGTTCTGTTCTAACTCAAAGCAGGACATAACTCTATTTCTGCCTCCCTTGGCATACAATATTGTTTTCCTCACTGAAAAGGATAAGAGTGTTGAACTGTATGCTTTAGATAATTTTAATGATTTTGCTGCATAGCCTGGGCCAAGACTGACTATCATAGAATCACAGAATCATAGAATGTTAGGGGTTGGAAGGGACCTAGAAAGATCATCAGATCCAACCTCCCTGCCAAAGCAGGGTACCCTAGATAAGGTCACACAGGAACGAGTCCAGGTGGGCCTTGAATGTCTCCAGAGTAGAAGACTCCACAACCACCCTGGCCAATCTGTTCCAGTGTTCCGTCACCTTTACAGTGAAAAAATTCTTCCTCATACTAACATTAAATCTCCTATGCTCTAACTTGCTCCCATTGCCCCTTGTCCTAACATTGGATGACATTGAGAAGAGCCTGGCTCCTTCTTCCTGACACTGGCCCTTAACATATTTATAGCCATTGATTAGGTCCCCCCTCAGTCTCCTCTTCTCCAGGCTAGAGACCCAGCTCTCTCAGCCTGTCCTTATAGGGTAGATGCTCCACTCCCTTGATCATCTTGGTGGCCCTGTGCTGGACTCTGTCCAGTAGTTCCCTGTCCTTCTTGAACTGGGGAGCCCAGAACTGGACGCAGTACTCCAGGTGGGGCCTCCCCAGCGCAGAGTAGAGGGGGAGAATAACCTCCCTCGACCTGCTGGCCACGCTCTTCTTAATGCATCCCAGGATGCCATTGGCCTTCCTTGCCACAAGGGCACACTGCTGGCTCATGGTCATCCTCCTGACCACCAGAACCCCTAGGTCTTTCTCCCCAGAACTGCTCTCCAATAGATAAGCCCCCAGCCTGTACTGATACATGGGGTTATTCTTCTCCAGATGCAGGACCCTACACTTGCTTATGTTGAACCACATGAAATTTCTCACTGCCCAGCTCTCCAGCCTGCCCAGATCACGCTGGATGGCAGCACAATCTTCTGGTGTGTCAGCCACATGCCCAAGCTTCGTATTATCAGCAAACTTTCTGAGTGTATACTCTATGTCTTCGTCCAGGTCATTAATGAGTATGTTGAAAACTATTGGACCCAGCACCGACCCTTAGGGGACACCACTAGTCACAGGCCTCCAGCTAGACTCTGCCTCACTGACCACAAGTCTCTGGGCTCTGTCCTTTAGCCAGTTCCCAATCCACCTCGCTGCACAATTGCCCAATCCACACTTCTTGAGCTTGGCTGTGAGGATACCATGGGAGACAGTATCGAAGGCTTTGCTGAAGTCAAGGAATACCACATCCACCACACTCCCCTCATCTATCCACCTGGTTGTGCCATCATAAAAGGCTATCATATTAGTCAAGTATGACTTCCCCTTACTGAATCCATGTTCCTCTCCTGTTCTCCAGGACTTCTCAAATATTATGGAGAGTGGCCGAGCAATGACCTCTGCCATCTCCCTCAGCGCTCACGGGTGCATCCCATCTGGGCCCATGGACTTGTCAATGTTCAGTTTGCACTGATCACTGATGTTTATTTACGTGTTTATTACGTGTAAGAATATGTTTCAGCACTTCTGATTAAATTACACACAAACCTAGTCTTATGAAATATTCTGAACTAAGATGTTTTCTTATTTAGGGTCTAGCTTTTATCTTTCACAACTATAAAAGTAAAATGGAGATAAATGTAAGCAGAGAATGAGTTTTGATAGCATTCCTCAAAAAACTATTTGCATCAGTATTGTTACTGCTTCAGTTTGCCCTCTCCTTTTCTTCATTTTATTTTTCCCACTCATTTCCCCAGCTAGCTGGCCTCACTAGTAAAAAATTTTTTCCTTATATTGTCATCTTCAGGTTTTACAACAGTTTCTTATATAAACAGTATTCAATTCCAAAATAATTGCAGTGTTCCTAAGGAGCATAGGCAGTTTGTATTCATCAGTGCAGAGCAACGAGCAGAATCCTAGGCTGATGGCCACTTTGCTCATTACATACAAGCTGGCTGAATGTAACACAGTCCTTTGGGAGCAAATACTGTTTGCTGAGTGTTAGTTAATGCATTTAGACATGATTTTAGTTAATAAAGGGCATTCAGGTGCCACACAAGGGACTGTAAACACCTGCACCTGTGAAATGGCCTCTCAGAAAGCAGTACTCACAGGGTTTTTTAAACATGAAACTCTAGTGCAGGAAGAACATTATTAATTGAGAAAGCAGAAGAATTGGTATGAGTTTATACAGAAATTTCTTCCAACATCTACAACAGTGCTTCAGAGCCAGGACAGGGGCAACTCTGTGGTTCCTACATGGGTCACAACACCACATATTGCTGCACTTGGCTTCATGTCACACAGGCAAAAGTTATTTTTCTTTTTATCTTCCATTTGCCCTGAACAACCTGGATGACAGCTTTCACTAGGAAAGGAAGTTCTCGTGGTTTCTGGGCACAGGAAAAGAGAGCTACTTGCCTCCAGAAATGTCCTGAAAACAGCAGATGTTTGAACAGGAGATGACACAAACAAAGACCTTATTTACTAGTAGAGGCAATCTGCATGAAGCTCATCATAGATGTGTTCAGTGTGGCAAACAGAGGTACAACTCTTCATAAAATGTCTTTTTTATTTGTTTTCATAAAAAACATGTCTAAGAAGTCCTTTACTGGAATTCTTAACAAAAAGACCACTTTTTTGCTCTTTTGCACCAGTAAATATGATCCTGTCATGCTACACGCATGACCTTTTTAGGCACTTAAAAATAATGAACCTTGAATAGAAAAATATGTTGAAAATATTTTTAGAGAGGAGCCAGTTGGCAGTAACACAACCATCAGAAACTTAAGAATATCTCAAAAAATATTTCACCTACCCACACAAGCTCTCTGGGAGATTGTTCTGTAAGATGGTACACACTGCTACACAGCTATTTCTGCTTGGTGGTAAAAATAGAATAGTGGGCTTCAAAAGCCCCTGTGGAAAAGTATACAGGGGGAGGGAAAAAAAAAAGCCTTAGGAAAACAGTCACAAATTCATCAATAGTACTCACAACTTAAATTCATGATCAGTCAGGAGCAGTATTTCAAAAAATATGTAACACAAAAAAGCCGAAGAGAGCATGGTGTTTTTGAGAGCATTGCAACACATACATCTGGCTTGTACAAAGGCAGAGAGGCAGATGGGGAAATCTTAGAATAATTCTCCATGCTTTAAATTTCCCAAAATTGAGCAATTTATTTCACCAATCTAATGCAGTTCATTAATGCAAAGACACTGCTTAAAGATCAAATATAATATAAAATGTGGTGATGTTGTTGATCATTTATTTACTTGAAAAATGTGCCCATCTTGGGTGCCTTTCTCCTACTCAGCTGGGACACTGCCCTAGAAGCTGAAGAAATGAGTGAGCTCTATGATGTCCTGATCTGTATGTCTGAGAGATCTGATAGGTAAACAGAGCTGAAACTCAGGGTGCAAAGATAGGAAATGGCATCAAAAGTAAAGGCCAAACTATGAGATTACAACTTCTGCAAACACCTTGTTGCAGGCTCACAGTGTTCATTAGAATAAAATTAATAGTTATATTTCCCCTCTATAGTTCTATGCCTGCCCAAGAAGTCCTTGGGCTAGAGAAGGTAGTAGGGTTTATGTTATAAGCAGCAGCTTTCCTACAGAAGAAACTATTACTGAATTCAGCAGAGACTTCAGGCACATCTTTACTGAGACTTCAGGGGAGTACTATAACTTTTCAGATAACATTGTGATAACTCTTTCAAATGCTGAATCTTTTAAACCATGAAATATTGATCCTTTGTTTTTCAATATTAGTAATTTTTTTCTGTATTATGATCAAGAGCAAAAAAACATATAAGTCACTAAAGAAAAAAAGCAGATGAAATCTAGAGAGCTCTGTAATTTTCTGAATATTTTAGTAAAACAGTTGTGAGTATTCCCATTCATTAAGTGTATCCAACTTTTCCCATTAGGTGATTCTCCTTCTCGTTGCTTAACAAATCTTTAGCTCCTTAGGCTGAAATTTCCTATATAATTTGTAAGCTTCAGTTTCAGAATAAACACAGTCATTTTTCTAAGTAGGGAGTAACAGAAGTGGATTAATTGTTTTGCCTATGCTGACAGAAAAAAATACAACAGTATCCAACAGTGTGCTCAAAGACTGACTCATAAATGTACTGCAAAAAGAGCTGAATTCAAGTTCCCCAGGCAACCACCACTTTGGCTTTTCCTAACCCAGCTTCCCACTTACTTTTCCCTTAATGCCACTACGAGACTGTGAAGTACAAAACACAAACACAGCATTTAGCATAAGATATATCTTCTTACAGTTTTCTTGAAGGAATAGTTTATTTGTAAGTCATTGGAGGTTTGGGGGGTTGGTTTACTCACTACTGGAGGCTTGTATCTGGATTTGAAGTCTTAATGGATTTCTAGTGCCCAGTAAATCCACATGCAAACGACAATTTGAAATTCACAGTTATGCTTTGTCCTGGGAAGACAACACATACAGTGTCTTGGGCAAACCATATTGACAGCTTCAACTGGCATAAGGGCAACTTTGGTGGGCTTTTTTCTGATGGGTATTTGTTTCCAAAGCAGTGTGGGAAGGGAATGGAATATCCATTGTCATTTACTGTTCACTACCTCTAAGGACACGGGAAATGGAACAGAACATCTCATGCAACTGCAAGTCATGGAAATTATCCTAATATTTCTGTAGTATAGTAAGAAAAAAGTGAGTTTTGGCAAGATGGGAAGAAGAATCTGTTGTTTGCAAATGTCTGACTTGACTTCACAAAAAAAACCGAGAAAAATGCAAGTCTTTGCACTCAAAGGGTATGAGAGACTTTTCAGTGCTGCATCACTTGTGATATTTGATTGAAGGCAACTCAGAGCAGCAAGCAGATAAGGCTAGAGAAACCTTTAACCTGACTTTTTAGGTAAGCCAACCTCTGGAGGCTGATCCACAAAAAAGAGTGTGCTGAATCACACTACTTGAATCAAATGTCTTTTATTTACTAAGCAGAGAGCTCAACTTGAGAAAGCATTGACATCATGTGGTCAGGCCAATTGCTATATGAGATGGGGGAACAGGGATCTTGGTTTTTAACTCTACCACCCCCTCACCCGTAGAGAAAGCAGGGCCAGGCCCTGGGAATAGGCTTCATAAATTGTAGGCACAGTGGAAGGAGCTGGCCATAGAGCCAGCACCATTTGGCAGCACAGGTGCTGTTTATAGCAGGGAGGAACTGGCAGCTCCTTGGCATGCTCCTCATACTGCATGTCTGTACATGTGCACTGGGTTGTCTTTACAACTGGAGCAAGATACTAAATCTGTCATTGTCTGTCTCCAACTTGACTCCAACTGCTGTCTGCTGGCAAATGCTGACACCCAATGCCTGAATGGGGTCTCTATGTAGTGGGCACTTGTTATGGTGTGCTCCACCCCTCTTGTGTTTCAGGACTGATGAGATATGGAACAGTCTTTCAGGAGCAATCAGCATTAGATGAGATGATAAGCCTCATTAAGCACAGCTGGGAAATCCCCATTCTAGGATCCATATAAGAGTTATCAATCGATATCTGTTCAGATTATCCCAAAGACAGTTTGTTCACACTACCTCACACAAAAATATACGTATTTCCCACTGCCTTCAGGGATCTCCTAAAAATCATACAAAGAGGAGAAAACCTTTCACAATGGGCTCATTGTGATTTATGTTCTTCTAAGTGTAGCAGATTGAAACTGCCTGGTATGTTGTGCCATAATGTGTGTATCTGGATTATTCCTTCTTTCAGCAGCTATCAAATACAGCTTTATCTTTTTTTTTTTTTTTAAAGTAGTTTTTTGCTGAGTGAAAGCCATACAGCCCCTCTGAGGCTTCTAAGGCTTATAAAAAAGGTACTTCATTTTTTTCATTTGTGTGCACACACTCGGGGTTTGTGCTCAATCAGTAAAACTGAATGGAAATAAAAATGAAAAACGAAAGATGTAAAGCTTACGGATTTATTTTTGTCTTGAGAACCTGCAGGAAGGAAGATTTTTCAGCTTCTAATCTCAATAATACATCAGTTAGAAGGAGTGATTATCTCTGTGAGCTTTACACATCTTGGGACCGGTGCTCTTCAACATCTTCATTAATGACCTGGACAGGGGTATTGAGTGCACCCTCAGCAAGTTTGCAGATGACACAAAGCTGAGTGGTGTGGTTGATGCGCCAGAGGGGCAAGATGCCATCCAGAGGGATCTGGATAGACTTGAAGAATGGGCCCAAGAGAATAAAATGAAGTTTAATAAATCTAAATGTAAGGTCCTGCACTTGGGTNGGAAAGGCTGAAACAGTTGGGGTTGTTCAGCCTTAAAAAGAGAAGGCTTCGAGGGGATCTCATAGCTGCCTTCCAGTACCTAAAGGGGGACTATAGGATAGAAGGGGAGAGACTTTTTGTATTCTCAAACTGTGATAAGACAAGGGGAAATGGCTACAAGCTACAAGAGGGGAAATTTAGGTTAGAGATTAGGAGGAATTTCTTTACCAGGAGGGTGGCTAGGCACTGGAACAGGTTGCCCAGAGAGGATGTGGATGCCCCATCTTTGGCAGTGTTCAAGGCCAGGCTGGATGTGGCCCTGGGCGACCTGGTCTAGTGATTGGCATCCCTGCCCATGGCGGGGGGGGTTGGAACTAGATGATCTTTAAGGTCCCTTCCAACCTGAGCCATTCTATGATTCTATGATTGTATATTCTTAGTTGAACTAGTCCTTTGTTACTACCACCTCTGTGAATCCCCCCTTCAAAAGATATTCTAGTTGCATAAGAATGATTGGTTTAAACAGGGTAATATCAAGAGTCAGTAGAGTCTAGGAATAGCTGATTTTATAGACTATTAAGAGCAAAATCTTTTATAGCAGTCCTGATCTCTCTGTTTATAGAATAAGTATTTTGAGAGAGAGGATTACTTTTAGAAGACTCTGTGCAGGCATTCTGAATCATCAACTAGAAGCAGACTCACTACATAACAGTTACAGATACACAACAAAATATAGTTCAACATGTTTACATTTATTGTCCACACATTTTTAGGTTGCAAAATACTTTGCAAACAGTAACCAGAGCATCTTTGAAACACCACAGTACGGTGAGCTGACTGATATTGCATTTCTCCTTTTACTGAAATAACAAGGTCAAAATGTTCCATTTCATGTGGCTGCTCAATATATGACAAGTGAAACCTTATTTCAGAAAGTACTTAGTGTTCTATAAAGCTTCATGTTGAAAGCACAGCTCAGGGATCCTCCTGCAATTTAAAGGTCTCTGTCAAGCACAGAGAACAGGTGCCAATCATCTGTGAAAAATCTAATCTAGGTCCCCATGGCAAAGGCTGAACTAAGGAAATCTCTATGGCAGTGCTTCTTACAAGAGGCTCCTTTCTCCTTCCTAAGCTTACCTCATTGTCTGTACAGCCCATCCAGACTCCGCAGCAGAGGACATATGGCTCCAGTATGAAAGGAAGGTTTTAGCTGCTTCAGTCTGTATATGGGCTCTTTTTAATTAAACTTGCCACAGCTCATACTTTTTCAGTTTTTCAGCTTCCATTGTGGTCTGAACAAGGGTGAAGCCTAAATATCTGTTCTTTATATCATGTGCCAGTGCTTACTGCTTGTGCTCACAGCCTGTTTCCAACCCAGATATTTACTGAAGTGTCAAAAGCACACACCGGAGAAAAACACCACTTTAACAGACACACACTATTTACTGCAACAACAGGAGATGTTCATGACTCCCCTCTCTTGTGTTATGCCAGCCTCACCCCTCCTCCTATTATGATACCATTCAGTTCCATAGTGCAACAAGATTACCTCCCTGCACTGGATCCTGTGGAAGAACTGTGAGTTTCCATTTCACTCATTATTCTGACCTCTTCATATCTACTACCATGTGTTAGCAGTAACAAGATATCAATCTTAAACTATTCTTTTTTTCCAAATTCTTAAAGAGTATGGTAAGAGGAATCACTCTGCACCACCTTCATACAGATTCTCTTCACCCACAAAGAAGGAAGTAAAAATGTTATCAGACATTACAGAAAAGACCAGGAAAGGAAGGGAAGCCTTTTATGGTTTCCATATTCAACACACTTTTCCATTTCAACATCCTAAAATAGAAGACAGAGACTGAATGCTTTATTGTGCTTTATGTTACTGCAAGAAAAAAAGGGCTGAAAGAAGCAGCAACTAAAACCTCAGCAAGCAGTGGGCCATTTTGGTGGTTCATGACTCTCCAATGACCAAAGTTATAACTACAGTTGAAATTAGCTGTTGGCTCAGAAACATTTCAAAGAAGCATTCAATATTCCTACAGGATTTTCTCCTACAAGTGGTATCTGCTTACTGCACATGCTGCCATTTTACTCATTTTGACCTCATTGCTGTGGTGTTAGTGGGACACTTCAGAAGTACTAAGAGGGAATGCTCACTGTTTTTATGGACATTTGTAACACAGGCTTTCTATTTGGCCAATTGTGTTCTTTTTAGCTAACAGTACTGATGAGAGTTCTCTCACTTTCCACAGGGATAGGTGCTTCTTTTCACATATGCCTAAAGCTGTGTTTACTACTGGGAAATTTGATTCCAACATGAACAACCTTCTTGAGACTGGAACAATGACAAATCAATCATTCCACAGATTGGAAAATGGATGCTGGAAATGAAGCTCTGTAAAATTATTACTTCAAGATGTAGCAGATAAAACTGGCCTCCAATTTTTTTAGTGAGTTTTTGCATCCCTGAGAGTCTACACAATATTTTGGGTTCAAGCCTCCTTAGTGTTATTGGAGGAATAGATTCATGTTTATCAAAAGAACCTCAAAGTGGTTTCATCACACAGTGTTTTTTTGCTCTGAGAATGTACACCTTTTCCCTATGATTTCAAACAAGTTTCCAATTGCATTCCAGGGCAATTAGCCATTTATTAACAAAAGCATTGCTTTGTGGCTTTTGTGACACAACAGTGATACGTTACACAGTGATATAAACAATTGATATAAGATCAGTAGTACCCGCTCAACCTCTGTGGAGTAACTGTGTCCAAGATAAAAAACCTTGATTCTCAGATAGGGTCAGCTTATGACTGTAATGCAAAAGAAATGCCTGGAAAACTCTGAAGTCTAAAACCTATGATACAAACCAGCCATTAAACAATAAGAAATCTGCTCTCTGAGCACTATGGTGTTCAGAGCTTTTTGCAGACTACTTCAGCTTTTCTTGGTCCTGATGAATCTAGGATTTAGTTTTGAAAGAGAACAAGGAATGCCTTCTTTCCTTCTAGTACCTCAGCCACAATGAATCTTTTACCACTCACCTTCATAATTCCAATCCTTTCTTCAAGACCTACAGAATTTTATAAAATCATAGAAGTAGAATTAGCAAGACAGTAGCTAGTGTGAAGCCCTGCTCATGTTACCGAGGTAATTTGCTTTCCAGCTGTCCAACTCTCATTGCCATGTTTTGTTTCTGCCATTTTAATTTCACAGGAAAACTTTTCAGACATTCTGAAGAGCACCTAGCCACACTAAGTGATGACATACTGAACATCACAAATAAGCATATAGTACCAGTTGACACCAATGTCATCTAATACATTTTCTAAATTACTTCTAAATAAAAAAAAAAAAAAATCAACACCAAAATATCTATAGTTAAACTGGTAACGTGGGCTTTCCTGCTCTTTCCTGTGCATTCTCAACATACTCTTCCTATAGCTTACAAAACAGTTACTTTCATTCTTGAAGGAATTTTGAAAAGGTGTTTGCAAACTAGTAGGACTGCAAGAAGAAAGACTATGCTTATTGTTAACATGAAGAAATTTGCATTATCTGATTAACTATGTTTATGGCTTTAAAACACGTAGGATTCTGTCATCAGCCCTCTAATCTTTGAAAGTCCAATGACCTAAAGCTGACAGAAGCATTTCATTTTCTTGCCTACTGTTGCTAGTATTGAATAAGTTGTAGCTAGCTTATGAATAAATAAACAAGATAATTCAGGAAAATTACAACTTCTTTTTCTTATGTTTCAAGATAACAAATACAATAATGCAAATCTACACCAAGTTCTTATTTAGCATTTCACCATTTCAGTCAAAGCAGAAAAGTAATTTCCTTTACTCCTTTTTTAATAGAGAATGGGAAGATAATTTTGAAACCTCTGCTTTTACTGAAATCAATGGGCATCATCTTCATTATTTAAATATTGTTGAATAAGTTAACTCTGGCAAAAGAATGAGTCACTCACCACTATAGAAATTTTTTTTGCACATGTTTTACTTCAAGCAATAGAAAGAAGAAATTGCCCAAAATACCTTTAGCACTTACTATGTGTGAGACATTAAACCACAATCAAGCAGAAGGAACTGACAGCAACAGAGGCAAATTCATACATTTCATATCATGTCCCTCAGCCTGGCTTATAATCTGTGTGTTCTTGACTCCAGCCTAGAAAATTTCAAACACTAGGCAATGTAGTAAAAGGACTACATTTTGTGAGAACTCCGAGAAACTGTTACACTCAGTTCTTCTCACTTTTAAAATATTGATATTGTGTCCTCTGCATCTCTAGGAGCAGACAAGAAGAGTTAATAGCATACGATGTTCTTTCTGTTTCATGTATTGATGCAGATAAAGAACATTTCAATATAGATCTCACTCCCTTTACATGACAGACAATTAAGTTTAACCTTGCTGACTTTATATGGAGTCTAATCATTAAGGGTATTAAAGTCTAAACCGTGTCTGACTAAAGCATATTTTCTAAACAGTCTTTCAGTCTAAGCCAAGAACAGCAGGACAGTGAGTACAGGAAAAAAGCACCACTTCCTTTGATACTTTCCCCTAATGACTCATCACCCTCCCACAAAAATTCCCCTTACTTCCTGCCTGAATGTCTGATTTTAGTTTCCAGACATTGAGTCTTCCTTTTGATCCACCTCGTCTAGGTTAAGTACTCTGTCGCTCCCTCTCAGGAAGCTGTCATTCTCTCAATTGGATGACTTTCCTTGATGATACAGATGTATTTAGGTAAAGGCCTCTCACATCAACACATTTTACAATACACACTTCACCACCTTCTGGTGGATATTTGTTCCATTTTTCCTTATTCCTTAATTCCTTTTTCAAAACACAGCTGTTGAACCACACAATATTTTACAACCAGTTGTACACTTTCCATTTTCTCCTACTCTCTACTTGTGCCTATTCATTCCAGAAAAATATCTCTAGCTGTTTCAGGCCTGGAATCACTCATTCCCTGGTAATTTAGGCAGGTGCAACATACAGATTTGCCTAAAATATGTTTAGCATGGGTTTTTTACTCCTTTTTTTCCTTTGGAATAGAAATCATATTAAAATAAAATATGCTGAAATAATAAAAAACAGGGCCACTGAATCCAGTTCTTACCCTTATTCACTCTTCTTATAATCTTTATAATCCTTTACTTAACAATTTTTAATAACTATAACTTCATTTATTTCCAGTATTCCAACAAATCCACTAGAAATATCACTATTTAAAGTGACTTTCTCTGAGACATCTGTTATCCAGCTTTGAATTTATTTAACACACATCTGATTTACTTATATTTCTGTCCTTTTAAAATTGGAATATCATAGGATGAATATCATTCAAATATTTATTATGTAGTTACCTTGGGCAACCAAAGTTATAACCTGATTGAACAAGACCCATGTTCAATAGAAAAATGTGGAACTTACTTCATTACTGTTTTGCTTAATCAAATCCAATATCAGACCTTTCTATTACAATGCCTAAGGCTGAACAGAGTTTAACAAGTTACCCGCGCTATGCTTGTCTACTTCAAATAGCTCTCTGAAGTGTTATAATCTTCCACATTTATTAAATATTAATGTTAGCAACAAAGACATCTTACCCAGTGGTATTAGATTGTGTACAAATTGTCCAGGCCTTCTGTCTAAAGTGTTTATCTTTAAACATTGTTAATTATTATTCTCCTTACTGGATAAGAAGGCAGTGTGTCATCCTCAGGTGACACTGGCATATCATCCAATTTATTTTCAGATACAGAAGATAAATGGTTATTAACACTTGTCTGCTCCCTGCATGATCATTCTACCATCTATAAATAGACTTTGCCATTCTTTGTCTCCTACACACACAAAATTTTTATAATAAAATTTTAAATATTTTACCTCTCTTGTCCTTCTTAGCACAATGATTCAAGATTCCCTTAGGAGTGTACATACACCCCTACCTTTTAATTGTGATAGCAATTCATATATCCTTCTTTATTTAGATACTGCTTTTATTTTAATTCAAAAATTCATATCTCTACTGAAATCAGTCTGCATTAAAATTGTAATCCTTTTCAACTACATTTTTGCAACTTTTTCACTTCCACATTAGCTGAAAGACTCAAATTTTTCTTCATGTTTTTCTACCAGTTTTATTTATGGGTGTCTTTATCTTTGATAAATAAGGCTTTTTATAACTTAAATTTCTAGCTTCTTGTTGTCTTCACTTTTTCTTATATTAAAAGTAGACAAATCATAACTATTAATTTCTAAGCCACCAACCATCTTCCAGTCCAGTTATAACCTTATCTTGATCCATCAATTTAAGGCTCTAAGTGTGACAAACATATTCATGCAATATCATTAGAGAAAGACTTCAATGACTTTGTACTATGACTCTTCTAAATTGAAATCTCACAGATATGTCTTATTTTTGTGTATTTGAAACAGTGCTCAGAGTACCTTTGTTCTTTCTTCTGATTCAACAGTTGTTAAGTATCTCCATCATCCCAGAATTTAGACTATAATATTCAGCCAAAATTCTTACAGCTCCAGAGTATATTTTTATTAGTTATTGATTACTTGAAATCAAGTGATGGTATTTCATTTTAATGCCACTTTCCCCTAAGTATATTTCTAAACTACTCCAAATGCCCCCCGTAGAATTTAACCAACGGACATGAGTTCCTTGCAATGTTTCAGTACATGGGGTTTTTTAACCTTTGTTTTCTCCATACTGGATAGTGCTGGACTTTGCACTTCCAAATTATACATTTTATCCTGCAGTTTATGCCACAACTTGCTCTTTACAAACCAGAGCTCTGGCTTGTAAATTTCTGGAATATTTCAGATTTAAAAAAATCAGAATATCATACCACAAAAACTTAGACGAGCCAGCAGGAGCATACTAATAGATATCTGCAGAATCAGAACAGGACAAGAGGATTCAAAAGGATATTTTCTTGCCAGTGACAAGCATCGACCAGAAACCATGTTTCTGTATAGATAAGGCTTCAGTTAAGCAGGTTCTTTACAAACCAAAAATTAGTAGGAAAATAATTTTGAGATAAATGATGAGATACCAAGTTATATACCATACGGATGCCAAACGTAAAGAAATAGTCCTAACCAATAGCTGCTATTTCGTAGGTCATTAAAACTGCTGTGAGTACTTGTCAGAAATAAAAGCTATTAATCAGGCCTGACTCTGTTTTCCATGGGCCTACAGTGTCCAGAGCATGGCACCTTTCATCTGGACAGATAGTTGCAGGAGTAATGTCTCTGATGTCAATGAAGTTGTGCTAGCTAAAAATCTACTCAGTCAGACAATTTGGGTCTTTTTCTTGAAAACACTCCCAACCAGAATGGCAAATTGTTATCCTGAACTGATACTGTTTCTCAAATACTTTAGACTAATAATTCTCAAAGTAAGATCTGAAAATAAATACCAAAAATATTAACATCTCTGACACTATAAATAAAAGTACAGATATGGATACCTGGTGGTCCCAATATATTAAGGTTTTTTCAGTAGGTCTAATAAATGTAGGGATCACACATCTACCCCTGTCTCTCTGCTAGAGGCCTCAACTAAATGGAGGAGACAATAAACATATTTCCACCTTTCAGTATGAATTTTGGGCTTTCTGTTATTTTCATTGTTTTAAAATTACTCCTTTCCTAATTTGTTTCTTTTTCATCTCATAAGAAAGATTTAAAACTTGACATTGATTTCAGTGGGAAAGCATGCCCTCAAGAGGCGTTACCACACAAAATTAAATCTTGAGTAAGCCTCCTTTGCTACAGCCTGGGATCTTTCTCACATTCACAAAGTGGATGTGAAGTGCTGTCATCCTCAACCAAACACACTTGCCACACAAGTGAAAGCAGAGACAAGCAAGCTTGCATCTTACGGAAAAAAGAGAGTCTAGGTACCACTGGATCTCTGCAACAGAAAGCAACATTCCCTCCCTCTGGAAGATCTACACCACTGGGGTTGTGCTGGTGTCACTGCTGATCAGGAGCACTATGATGACTGTGGTCTGCCAGCAATGCTTATGGTCCTCCGCCATAAAACAGTGATATGCATAAAGTACACTTCACTTGTAAACTTGTATTTCATCCCTCGTGCTTGTATCATTATTTCTTCTTTCTCCTTATCTTTTCTCACTTTGTTTTCACATCTCATCAATCCCTGAGCAAAAAAGAGAAACAGAGTTTGTTTCTGCATAGCAGATTTCCTCTTCTTTCATGACAGAATCAAGATTTAGCACAGTAAAGATTTTAATCAGGCTTCTGAAGAGAGAGGGTTGAAAGTGAATAGACTTTCAAGATAGAAGCATTTTTCTGAGAAATTTTGAAAGTAGGCCATAGGTGAAATAAAATGCATGAACTTTAAAAAAGGTCTTTCTTCTTAGAATGGGATGTTACGTGTGTATGTCTCCAGTACTCTAATACACATAAATGATGAAAAAGGCGTTTGTCTCATATAAGGCTCGAAGCAGATTATTTGTGTGTTTTCTGAGGCAAAAGGATTTTGAAATACTTGATAGACCTCAATATGACCAAGGCTGCTTTGGTTTTTTTTTCAGAGGAACTGATGGGCTGTTAGCCAGGGAACACTAGAGCCTGTAGCTTCTTATAGTTTACTTATCAAGTGTGACCTTATGGGGGTTTAGTTTTATGTGCATACATCCATCTCTCACAAATCAACTTCAATTGTGAAACAGTTTTCCTCTGTGTATACTTAGATAATGAATTCTTCCTTTTGCAAAGTGACCTCTAGAGTCTGAGAACTAGTTTCATATCAATTTGTGTCAATGAAATACTTGACAAATTGTTCTATTTAGAGTCATGTATATCCTGGGTTTCAGTGCTGAGCTTTGCTACCCCTCTGACAAAGATAAATCAGACTGTAAGGTTTGCCCTGTATCTTCATGTCATGACTGCAATTACAGATATGAGCCCAAAGTGCAGTCTCTGAACAAAGCAGGATGCATCACAGTGGCACACTATTTACTTTTGTAAAGATAGCAAGCATCATTCGACTTGAAGATTTTAGAAAGAGCTTTAAACAGAGCATGAGATCTAGTTAAGGGAAACCAAACACTGTATCTAGAAAAGTGTACACAGATGTCTCTTCTGTAATTTTTGCTTGTTTATTTGTTTGGGTTTTCAATTTTTTCTATATAAGTGATGCACTATGAGCTTAGTTTAGCATAAAGGCTATTGATCTATATTCTCTCTATGACACAAAGAGCATTTCTGGGAGGGAAGATATGTCTTGGCTTCTTACATGGCTCTACAGGATTGTCCTGGAGGAGCCATAACCCGATTTTCTTTATTAACCAAAAAAAGCCAAGAAAATTTGTGTACTGTTGATCTGAAGGCAAAATTTTCATCACAAGGATTATGAAATCATGTGCTTATGATTTGCCCTTCCATATGCCACACTAACACCAGCCAATGTAAGAGCAGCTGCCACTCGTTCTTTTTCTCCTTGCTCCTAAATTATTTGAGTTTCACCTGTTCCTTTCTCAAATTAGCCCAAAACTTTTGTTCATTTCTAAGCTTATGCCAACAGTAACAACTGTACCAACTGGTACCTAGGCCTAAAGTCAGTGGGTGATTCATTTCTAAAGCAATGTGTTCTTGATTTCTCTGAATGGAATCGAAGGTTTACAAATTTAGTTCAAGGATTAAAAATAATTGGAAATTGTTCCAGAGCAATGTGCATAAAATGTACAAAAAGACACTATTGTGTATCTTAAGAACAAAGAAGTATATAACATGAGGTAAAAGAAAGTTAGCAATCAACCAAAACCTACTTTGTTAAGTAGCCTGTGATTACATTATTTGGAAATGGCTTGACTCCAAAATACTCAGACTGTTACAAAGTTGTTAAAGATTTCAAGTTCACATCCAAATTAAAGTTGGAATATTTCACTGAAGACTCTTTCTCTTTCTATTATTTTTTATCATTTAAAACTCTTACTGACTCTTAAAACCATCAATAAACTTTACCTTGATAAAGCAACTTAGGTCTTGTACACAAATCATTATTTTAAATTACAGACAAACTTTATAATAATGAAATTATTTTGTTCAATAAGACAAATATACATTTACTCTCTTAATACTTATGAAGGCAAGAGCATGCAGAATTTGTAACATTGATGTACTTAGCTCAGCCACATTTTTGTATTTCCAATTGTATTTACTGTGAGAGTATAATTTCTATTCTTTAAATGCCTACTCTTTCTTCTCAAGTTCTGTTTTTTCTAAAAGGTTGTTACTCCACATTTGCAAAACAATTCCCTCCTGATCTGATCCTCAGTAATGCAAGATGTTGGTTTCTAAACCTTCCAGTAGAGGTTTCTAATTCAGCTTCCCTAAAACCAGTGGAAAGCCCTCAATCTTAAAACCTGGAGCAAGCCTTATTGATAGGATGGTTCCATTTCCATCTATCTTTTATGACCCAAAATGACTAGAAGACAATCAGCCACAACTCAGAATCTTTATGACTTTAAGACCGTTCCTAAATCAAAAGCCCTAAGAAGCTCCTATAAATAATTACCAGTAGACAAGATGAATGAGGATTCCTTGTTTATTCATATCTGATCTTATAGTTGTAAGATGACCTCTGAGCAGAATTTCCTGTATGCTTAGTTTTCAGGGCCTGGTTTTTAGGAAAAAAACATGCCTTCAGGCCCTGAAGACCTGAGAAAGATCAGTAGTGAAATCCATGTCTTACTCATTTAAAAGA
The DNA here is from genome assembly GCA_013399015.1 of Galbula dea. Lineage (NCBI taxonomy): Eukaryota > Metazoa > Chordata > Aves > Piciformes > Galbulidae > Galbula > Galbula dea. The sequence goes on from VWZX01010759.1 coordinate 61,855, forward strand.
AATCTTAGGAAAAAATGCATAGCAAAACTTCAATACGTTCCAATCCATCTTCTTCATGGACATTTTGAAAAATATTAGTATCATTACATGTAATAGTGCTGGTATTGTTTTGCAGGGAAAAGAAACACAAAACCATTTTTCTGTAAGAGCAAGTGTTCAGCCTCCTTGCATTTAGCCACAGCAAATTAAAGCAGAGTTTCATACAGAGACAGGGCTAGAAAGGAAAAAGAAGAAAAAATGAATTTGATGTCATGCTCACTTTTAGGTTTTTTAACAGGGTTTTGAATTGAAGATTTCTTTAAATGATATTTAAGTAAAATTAAGACAAGGCACGATGTCATAGGCAGGATCACTAATCAAACACAGCCTAGATAATGTGCACCATGTCTTGCTCAATGGGAAGTAATTACTATAACATTAGCTTTGCGATGTTTAAATAACCATTTCATTATATTTTTTCTAGACTGATTAAATTTTCTCAGCATTTATAATGCATCATTACATTTGCTTTGTGCACAGATAATGCACTGCATAGCTCCTCATTAAAACTTCACTGCTCTCCTTCGTAATTTTTAATATATCTAATTTGAATTATTTTCATAAAGTTTTAAAAATACTTGTTAATTCTTTATTAACACCACATCTTACGTGTGAAGTGACTAGGCTGCCACTTGCCCAAAGTAGGCTTTTCATTTCAAGGCCTCAGGGAACTACACATGTTGGAGGTAAATGAGATTAAGCTTTAGTCACAAACTTTGATATACTGCAGTGGTCCACAGCCAAGCGTCACTGTAGTATGGCATGAGTATATGACCTGGCTACCTTATTCCTTTTGTTGCTATGATATTTTGTCTCATGGGTGTAGTAATGGAATAAAATTAAAGTCTCTGTCTTCTGGTTCATAAGAATACTTCAGAGAAAAACTAAGGAAATAACCTGTTGAAACTGGCTCAAAAATACTTTTATATTCTCCCAAGCAAAAAGCTGGATTGACTCTTAATTACAGTTTTGTTCAAGATGGTTACTCTGGGTTGAATTTTTTGAGTCTAGGGGAAAAAATCCTTATGTTTTTTAAACTACAAATGAAAAACACTAGTTTATTTCTTGCATCTTTAGATGCAAAATTGTAACATAGAAAAACAGATTTTTTTTATTTGTTTCCCTTTATCATTTTTTTTTTTTCTCTTTCTTTCTTAGGTGTCTTACTTTGTATATATGGACATTACATCTTCTATTTGGACAACATAATTCACTGCCAGAAGTGAATGAGAGATGATAGATCTGGGATTTGTGTGGGCCCTGGCTCCCAAATATAAAATTGGAATTTGAAGGTCCATTCTCACTCACAAAGTTATTACAAAGTTTGGGTGAAACTTTGTGACCAGAGTGAAAGTAGTCTTCTGGCTGTCATCAGAATGATGACATATCCATATTCATTCACCTCCCCTCCAGAAAGTTACAAATCTTGACAAACCAGACGACTCAAAGTGTAGTTCTACTTTCAGTGACATTGATGGAGAAGTTTTCCTTGGTTGATGAGAACTGAGTTAGGGAGCAGTTAAGCCATCTGGGCATCTATAAATCCACGGGACCTGATGGAATGCACCTGTGGGTGCTGAGGGAGCCAGCAGCAGTCATTGCCAGGCCACTCTCCATCATCTTTGGTAAGTCCCAGGGGACNGGGAAAGTGACCCAGGGATCCTGGTAGATTGAAGGATGATCATGAGCCAGCAGTATGCTCTTGTGGCCAGGAGGGCCAATGAGATTCTGGGGTGGATTAGAAAGTGTGTGGTTAGTAGGTCAAGAGAGGGTCTTCTTCCCCTTTACTCTACCCTGGTGAGGCCGCATCTGGAATATTGTGTCCAGTTCTGGGCCTCTCAGTTGAAGAAGAATAGGGAACAGCTTGGAAGATTCCATCACAGAGCCACCAAGATGATGAAGGGGCTGGAACATCTTCCTTCTGAGGAAAGGCTGAGGGAGCTGGGTCTCTTTAGCTTGGAGGAGACCTCATCTATGCTTTTAAATATGTGAAGGGTGTGTGTCAGAACGATGGGGTCAGGCTCTTCTCAGGAGCCCAGTGACAGGACAAGGGACAGTGGCTATAATCTGAAGCATAGGAAGTTCCATGCAAATACAAGAAAAAAAATTTTCCCCAGTTCAGGTGGCAGAGCACTGGAACAGACTGCCCAGAGAGGTTGTGGAGTCTCCTCTGGAGAGATTCAAAACCCATCTGGACGCTCTTCTGTGTGACCTACTCTAGGGAATCCTGCTGTGGCAGGGGGTTTGGACTAGATGATCTTTTGAGGTCCCTTACAGCTCCTAACATTCTGTGATTCTGTGATGTAAAGCCAAAGAAAATTATCCCTCTTTGAGGGGATTGATCTAATAGCATCCAAAATGAGGATTTGCTCTGACATGTTTAACGTTTCTATTATTTTAATTAGAGAAACTCCAAAAGAGGGTGATGAAAAGGATGCCATATTGATTTCCTTTCTAATACCCGCTCTTTACTTCTTTACATTCATTTACTTCTGCAGTGAAGTAAAGTTATCACACCATTACTCTCTTATGCTTCTAAAATTGCTCAGGTCAAAGTATTGTATTATCCCATATAGAAAGAGTGGAAGATATTGTGACTATAGCTGTGCAAACAGGCAGCCATGTCCAAGGAATAACCTTATATTAAAAAACAGTGAGATGAGAAAGTGATGAAAATATTTTTATGACTCATTTAAAAGACAGCTATATGCAAATCAGTTGTGCTTAGTGATGAACCTTTGCACTGGGCACTATATTATGTCTTCCCTAAAATCATGTTGGCTTTTTGGTTTGGGGGTTTTTTTTAAGTTTCTGCAGCCTACTTTCTTTCTGTGTGCAAGCTGATCTGTGCTCGACTTGGTTCTCCTTGCTCTACATTCACTTCATGGAAGGAAAAGAAATAACATTTTCTATTCTTGCTACAGAGGGTGTGATTTTGGGGGGTGTCCTTTGCATAGACAGGACTTGGACTCAGTGATCTTTGTAGGCCCCTTCCAAATCAGGACATCCTATGATTCTATGATTCTGTAGATGAACATATTTTCTCTTAGGAGAAATTAAAAGCTTTTATCTGTTGAGTTAATTATAGCTTGTCCTCTGCTCAAAGCAAACATGTCTGGCTGGAAATATTTCTTTGATGGGAATTAAACACCACCACCATTTTATTAGATGTACCTCATCTATACTAGCTACATAGCAATGGAAGTTTTATACTAGATATGAAAGCCTAAAATCAGTTTCAGCTTTATGGGTGTACTGCCAATAATTCTCCTCAGCAGACTTTGTCTGTGGTAAGATCACTGCTTTGTCCTCACCCACCTCTGTAGGCAGAAGTTCTTGAAGTTTTTCTCCTGTTTTTGTACACAACAATACTATTTCAAAAGAAAGTGCTGGCCTATGATCAAAGAGAATAAATACTCCCCTTTCCCCCTTAGAGAGACCACACTATTTGAAGTTTTCCAAATAATATAAATACCAAAAAGGAATCAAAAGATTGTGAAGAAACAGCCTTTCAGTAGCTTGACATCAAAAAAAAAAAAAAAAAAAAGGAAAAGATGATGAAAACACCAGAGAATAATATCAGTCTTTAAATTCAGAACAACCCTGCAGTCCTATAATGAAATAAACTTTTAACATCCTTTCCTTAGACATAATTATAAGTTTCTTTCTTGAAAAGGAGAACAGACTTCTTCAGAAAGCTTTACTCCCCTCTACCTTCAGTTTCCAGGAAATCTGAAGCAGATGGCAAGAGTGTTAAGGGCCAAGCAAACCAGAGGACTTTCATCCTTCAGATCATGAGACCGGGTTTCTCAGAAGGAGCAGCACAGCCCTCCAGACAACACTACCTTTTCTCTCTCTGTAAACAAAAGAAGAAACAGTGCCTCAGGGCTCATTTAGGCTCTTCAACAAAGCTAATATTGTAGGGTTTACTTTCTTTTCTCTTAAAACTATTTTATTTCATTTTAAACTAGGAACACCCATCCATCACATCAAACAGATTAATTGGTGCTTTGCCACACAAACTGTGTACATGCTGACACATTGTTAAGCAGGGCAGCAGAGTCAGCGTCCAAGAGTGGTGTCTTTGTCCCCAAAAAGAGGATCCACTTTCACCTCATTACAGATTCTTGTTTGAAACATTTAGGATTTGCAGACAAATGCTCTTTTTCCATTGGTATTGCTAATATCTAGTATTTCCTGTAAAGATCAGAAGTCAATGACAGGTTCTTCTTTCTTTCTCCCTTCTTTCTCTGTCTCCCACCCCCTTTTTATTTTAATCTTCACAGAGCAAGGAGAGAGAATTTTTTTTTACAGACAGCCTGTAGGCAAATAACCTGGACAAAAGCTGTTATTTTTAAATAAGAAGGAACCAAAACTGCAATAAAAAGACATCATCCAAGAAATTAAGCAACTCTTAACTCAATGAAAGAAATCAGGCACAGGTAAATGTAATATATTGGGTGCTAAGATATTTTCTAAATTTATTTTGGATGAGAATTGCCCCTGCTCAATTGCAACCAGTGTTTTATTGAAAGAATGACTAAAGGTTAGTGTCTTCATTATTCAGATCAATATCCTGGGCTGTGCATAAGTTTGCAAGGGTTGCTGTGTAATCCAGACAAAATACTTATGTTCTCCCTGCCTCACTACCCTTAGCTATAAAACTAAGTCAGTCACTTTTCATGATCAGACTTTGGTCTTACTAGCTGTTAAAGACCCTTAATAGCTGCTGCATTATATTATTTGTCTATTCGCTTGCAGAAATCCTGCAGTCGTTACATTAACACACAAAAGTTCACTGATAAAGAGCAAGTGGTGGACGAATGTATGAACAAATCAATTAATTCAGACTGTGAATTTGAGGCCTAATAGTAAGAAGTGAAGAAGGAGAACAGCTAAAATTCATAGTGATTTATTAAAGATACACAGCTAACAAATATCATAACCACATTGGTTAAGAAGTAACCAGATACGATTTTCAATTAAACTTAAGTGTCAGTGTATTATAGGTCCCTGCTTGTTCTCACATAAACATCCCTGTGGTCTCCACATCCTGGTCTTCCTGTGAAGTCCTTAACACAATTGCATCCACTGCTGATAGAAACATTCCAAAGCCTCCTGGGCCTTTTTCCATGACTTAACAAAATTCCTATTCTGTTCTGCTTTGCATTGCTACTCCTAGAGAAACTATTACCATTTGCCAGCTGCAGAAAACTTACTTTCTCTTGCTTTTCTACATTTAGCAATACTGCACTCCAGACATTTGAACATAAGACATGCCATTGCAGATTGCAGCCTCCTCAGAAAACACTGCTAGCTAGATGACAAAACCAGGGACAGATTTAAGCAGTACAAGAGGGCAAATTTAGCATAAAGTTTTCTGAAAAGCTTGCGTGAATCTAGAAAGAAACACTCTAAAGCAACAGTGCACTCAGGATACACAGACCAGGAGTGAAAGCACACAATAATGCAATTCTAATGAAATCATTATGCTAGCACTGGAAGAAAAGTTTTCTTTAGTGCATAAAATATAGTGTTATCTGATGTTAAAATTCAGTGACTATCCTTAAAAGAACAACTTCAGATTCCATGTATCCTCTCCATTCCCTTGTGGATAAAAAGTGGAACAGCTTCAAATTCAAAAATGTCTCTACATTTCTGCTGTTGTATAGAGAACACTTCTACTTTTCTAATCTATCATTCTCAAGTTTTTCCTCTTGCACAATAGTTTTTAACATCATTATGGTTTCTGTAATGTAGGTGGGCCAAGAAAGGTAAATCATTTGTGTAAGGATGTGGACTTTGCTTAACTAAGCAGAAGCATCATAAAATTAGGCACATAGAATTGCTCCCTTACCAAACAGTTCAAGGGTGTGGGTGTAGATATCTACATGCTTACTTTTATTACTCTTATTACTCTTAATATCCTTTATTACTCCAAACATTTTAATTCCTGTGAAAACAAAAAGTTAATAGCAATCACTATTCAGCATATTAAGGATATAGCCAGCTATGTTGCACAAGTGAATTGGACAGATGCAGTAAACTGGCTGCAGGTTACCAACAAAGTCACAGAATCGTAGGATGGTCTGGGTTGGAAGGGACCCCAAAGATCATCTAGGTCCAAGCCCCATAGCATGGGCAGGGACAAGTTCCAATAGATCAGGCTCCTCAAAGGCCCATCCAATCTGGCCTTGAACACTTGCAGGAATGGAATATACATAACATCTCTGGGCAGCCTGTTCCAGTGTCTCACCATCCTCATAGTAAAGAATTTCTTCCCAATATCTAATCTAAATCTATGCTCTTTCAATTTTAAAATCATTACCCCTATCACTACACTCCCTGATTGAGTTTCTCCTTATCTTCCCTCTAGGCCCTCTTTAACTACCGGAAGGCCACTATAAAGTCTCCCCAAAGCCTTCTCTTCTCCAGGCAGAACAACTCCAGTTCTCTCAGCCTGTCCTCATAGGAGAGATACTCCAGCCTCTTGATCATCTTCATGGCCCTCCTCTGCCAGTTCCAACTCTTTCTTACACTGGGGGCCCCAGACCTGAACACAGTTCTCCAGGTAAGGTCTCACTAGAGCAGAGCAGAAAGAGAGAATCATTTCCCTCAACCTGCTGGCCACATTTCTCTTGATGCAGCCCAGGATGTGACTGGCTTTCTGGGTTTTGAGTACACATTGCTGGCTCATATTCAGTTTTTCATCCATCAACATCTCCAAGTCCTTCTCAGAGCCCTCTCAATTCATTCATCACCCAGCCTGTATCTGGCCACAGCCCAGCGAGGTGCAACCTCTTCAAAGCTTTGGGCAGTAAAATTCAACTCTGATTTAATTTCAATAAAATTACCCTCTGACTCAAGATTAACCAAGAAAACTGAAGACTTCACAAAATAAAAACTTGGGCCGGACAACAAGTCAAGTGTGATTAGGCAAACAGCCCAATTCTGACCTGGCAGGAATAATGCAGTGCTGTTAAGACATCTAGAAGGCTCAGGCCATATAAGGCTGCCTCTTAGAGGATCAGCAGGTGCTGTTCGACAGAGACTTCATCTCTACTTGCAAGCTTCTCTTTGGAGTTAGGTTAGAAAATAATTCAAAAATAAAAAAAAAAATGAGAGAGTAAAATGAATGCTTTATTATTGTTCTTTTGTGCTAAGGAGAATAGAAATAAAAATAGAATTTGGGGCAGAGACATTCTGGCAGGGAGCATACTCATTTCTTTCTAAAAGATAATACTATCTGTCAAGATCTATCCCATAAAGGATTTCATAAGCTGCTGTTCCACTTCCTTACATTCAGGCTGAAAAGATCAGAAATTGTTTTCTAGGGGAAGAGCCAGAAATTATTCTTTCTACACAGGTTGCTGTAAGAATGGAAAAGTTTAGCAAGTCTTTTAAGACAATAAAGAATAAACATGGTGTAAAGGGGAAACCTGAAAAAAGATGTGAGCAGAAGCAGTATTCACAATGCAAATATGACACAGCCTGCTGAAGAACTGCAGCAGACTGGCAGGAAAAATTAGCTTAGGACAATGAGCTGCATTCATAGTAATACCCCTAGGTAGTGTTAGGAAATGCAACAAAACTTTGCTCTGATACACACCTCTAATACACTATTTTAAACATTACCACTCTAAAAGCAAGTCTCTGTAAAAATTTCCAGACTAAATTCAGGTACTACTACTAAAAAGCAGAGCTACCCACAGGACATAGCTCATATCAAGAGCAGCAAATCATCCTGTCAATTACTTCTCTTCTGCCCAGACTCTCTTAAGTCTCGCATGAAAAAGTAGTACAACTTGTAATAAGCTTTGCTCTTTGTGCTCACTCACAATTTAAGTGTAGAAGTCTATATGCATTCTGCAGCACACACTATAAGTAAGAGCGCTGTAAGAGCCATGAGGGAAGAAGACCAGGCTGGCTGAACAGGGAGCTCTGGCTGGACTTAGGACAAAAAAGAGAGTTACCACCTTTGGAAGAAGGGACAGGAAACTCAAGAAGAGTACAAGGATGTCATTAGGTCATGCAAAAAAAATTAGAAAGGCAAAAGCCCAGATAAAACTCAATTTGGCCACTGTTGTAAAACATAACAAAAAATGTTTTTACAACTATATTAACAACCATAAAATGGTCAAAGATAATCTCCATCCTTTACTGGGTGGGGGGGAACATTGCCACCAAGGATGAGGAAATGGCTGAGGTACTTAATGCCTTCTTTGCTACACTCTTTAATAGTCAAACCAGCCATTCATAGGGAACTCAGCCCCCTGACCTGGAAGACAGGGATGGGGAGCAGAATAACACCCCCACACAATCCAGGAGGAAGCAGTTGGTCACCTGCTACTCCATCTAGACACCCATAAGTCTATGGGGCCAGATGGGATCCACCCAAGGGTATCACAGAATCACATAGAGTCACAGAATGTTAGGAGTTGGAAGGGACCTCAAAAGATCACCTAGTCCAACCCCCCTGCCATATCAGGATTCCCTAGACCAGGTCACACAGAAGCGCATTCAGACAGGTTTTGAATAACTCCATAAAGGAGACTCCACAACCTCTCTGGGCAGTCTGTTCCAGTGCTCTGGCACCCTTATTGGAAAAAAATTTTTTCTTGTATTCATATGGAACCTCCTATGCTTCAGATTACAGCCATTGCCCCTTGCTGTCACTAGTCTCCAATTAGAAGAGCCTGACCCGATCGTCCTGACACACACCTTTCACATATTTAAATGCACAGATGAGGTCACCCCTTAGTCTCTTCTTCTCCAAGCTAAAGAGACCCAGCTCCCTCTGCCTTTCCTCAAAAGGACAATGTTCCACCCCCTTCATCACCTTTGTGGTGCACTGAGGGAAGAGCTCACCAAACTACTCTCCATCATTTATCAACAGTCCTGGTTAACCAGGGAGGTCCCAGATGACTGAAGGCTAGCCAGTGCAATGCCCACCTACAAAAAGGGTTTGAAGGAGGATCCCAGGAACTACAGGCCTTTCTGCCTGACCTGGCGTCGGGGACGGTTATGGAGCAGATCACCCTCAGTGCCTTCACACGGCATGTGCAGGATAACAAGGGAATCAGGCCCAGACAGCATGGGTTCATCAAAGGCAGGTCCTGCTTGACCAACCTGGTCTGCTTCTAAAAACAGGTGACCTGCTTAATGGATGAGTGAAGGTCTCTGGATGTTGTCCACATAGACTTCAATAAAGCCTTTGACACTCTCTTGCACAATGTTCTCCTGGAGAAACTAGCAGCTCATGGCTTAGTTAGGTGTATTCTTTGCAGGGTAAGAAATTGGCTGGATTGTCATGCCCAGAGAGTGGTGTTAAATGGAGTTAAATCCAGTTGGCAGCCAATTACAAGTGGTGTTCCCCAGGGCCCAGTTTTGAGGCCAGTTCTGTTTAACATCTTTATCAATGACCTGGACAAGGTGATTGAGTGCACCGTCAGTAAGTTTGAAGACAACACCAAGTTGGGCAGGAGTGCTTATCTGCTTGTGGGTAGGAAGGCTATACAAAATGATCTGGACAGGCTGGATCAATGGGCCAAGGCTAATGGGATGAGGTTCAACAAGGCCAAGTGCTGGGTCTTGCTCTTGGGTTGCAACAATCCCATGTAATGCTACAGGCTTGGGGAAGAGTGGCTGGAAAGTTGCATAGTAGAAAAGGACCCGAGGGTGGTGGTCAACAGTCAGCTGAACATGAACCAGCAGTGTGCCCAGGTGGCCAAGAAGGCTAAGAGCATCCTGCCTTGGGTCCAAAATAGTATTGCCATCAAGACAAAGGAAGTAATTGTCTCCCTGTACTGTTACCCCTGTACTGTATGGAGGTAGCTCTGTTTATGAGCTGCAAAATGTTTTGAATCTGATGTCTGTCATTCAAATGTTACTTCTGGTAAGACTTGAATGATTCCTCAGGGGGCAGTTCTGGACAAGTAGAGGAATTGTCTAGAAAAGTTTACAAGAGGTCTTTCTTTAAACATATCCTATGCTATATATGATATATAATATCATATATATATATTTTATATATTTTTTTTTTGTATATTTTCACTAATGCACAACTGCCTCTCTATGGGCCTCACATCATGAAGCCAGAAACTTGTCGGGTCTTCATGCTTTTTTTCCACTTGATCTTCTCTTGTAAACTGGAACTGTGGAATCTCAGGTATTTTGGACAGCAGAACACAAATTCATTGAAGGTCTGTTACTTTTCACATCGCTGGCAGAATATATAAACCAAAAACAAAAAAAAAAATGTAGACTTGCTCATTTTTTAATTCATTTACATAGCACAATGTAGAAGACTAACAATAACTGGGAATTTCTTTCTGTAAGCAAGGAGTCAGTGGCAGATAACACCAGAGTCAGCAGTGATCAGCATGAGCTAGAGCTAGGATAGAACTGAAAGTCACTGGATTCTTTAATCTGTGTGTCTCAAAAACACTCAAGTTCATATCTTAGTCTTATGTCCCAAAGCAAAAAATCCTAGTAGCAAGGCGAGACATCCTGATGATCAGCAGGAGCATTAACAGACCTCAGAGACAAGTTCAGTGACATGAAGCCATTGGGCAAAGGGGACCATTATTTACCTATGCAGATGGCAAAATTAAAGCTTTAGGAAGCCACACAATGAGAGTTTCTTCACTGTTCAGATCCCAGATTTTGCAGCCATGTGACTCCACACATTTTACAAAATAAGTTCCTGCCCTGGAAACGCGCCAGGCTCCAAACCAGGTGCTAATATCAGTAATTGAGTCACAGTGAAAATCTCAAGTCCTGTAGGGTAGCCACAAAACAGAAGATGGGGGGAGAAGAGTAGAGTAAGAAACTATACAATTTCTCAGCAATTTAGCAGCTCTGTCTGAAATAACTACTTAAAAAAGGCTCACATACCAATACATTAATCACTGGCACTATTCACAAATCTTCTTCTACTAGAAATTACAGGTTAAGTTGAGACAATGGATTAAGCATCATATTCTTCCTTCTCCATTATCAAAAAAAGTGTATCATTCCTCTATGCCTTTAGGTTACAGTATTTCTTTGCTTATTCATATCCAACAGTGAAAGATCTGAAAGTTTTGGGAGGGAGTGTAAAATCTGCCAAAAAGTGCCAGGAATATAACACATGAACCCACATAGATACATTATTCATTTTTCTGTAAATGGATTCATGCAGGAAGATAGAAATATTTTGGGGTTTTGTGCAAATGGGACTTAGTTCATGATCTTTCAGGAGTAAAAAGCAGAACTGCTCTCTCACTACAGCAGTTCACACAGGTCTTGATCCTGTGCCTTTGAAACTAACAGAAGTTTTTGTCACTGACTTCAATGGTACAAAGGTATACTCCAGTAATATCTGAAGCTTCATAAATACATGCATGAAATGCCATAGTGGAGTGTCAAAAAATCAATTTAATAAGTCATTATACCTTTCAAATATAATGTACTGCTCAAATATCAAATTTTCTGCCTTTCAAAGACTCCCTACATTAGGAATTATGGAAAGATCACACCTGTGGAGAACAAAAAGGCAAAAAAAAAAGAACTTTCAACAAAATCAAAACCTGTTTCATTGAAGTGCACTGTATTGCATCATAAATGTCTACTTCAGTCTCTAAAACAGTAAATTCATGTTGCTATTCAGAAACTATGTAAGCCTCATAAGTGTATATTATATACATTACTAAAACATAAAGTAGGATGTTGTAATTCTGCAACTTTTATTGAAACTAACACTCATGCTTCATCAGATACAGCCTATTTGCTATTTAGTCTAATTTTAAGTTCCTTTTCACAACTCTTGCTGTGGAATTAGAGTTGTGATTTACACTTGGGTGCAAGTCAGAGCTTCAGAGCATAAGTCAGGCACATGCACCAGAACATGAGCATTTCAAAGCACCCCCATCCAGTCTCCTATAACTGGTCATTCCCCCCAGCAACCACATTTATAACTCTGCATCATCCATAAGTCTGAGACTGATAAATATGCTGAAAAGGTCATGTCATGCAGCAGTTGCTACAGGGATATTACAAAAGGCCACAAGTAATAAGTCATGCAGGAAAAATTTACTCACTAATCTTAACACTTACAGTCCTTCTTCGCAGAAAGGCAAAACTGCTTGATGGAATTGAGGATGACTCTGTCTAACTAACACTTTCAGCATCTTCCTTTTTAAAGTCTTGTACTGAGACATTACATTTGGTACATTTTCATTCTAAGTTGTGGCTTTTACAATTACAGAAGAGGATAGAATTTGCACAATGTTTTACACAGGTCCATCTCAGCATGACAGTTACCTGGCTTTTCCAAACATAAGATGTGCATAAGGTATCAGTGGCACAATTTCCAGGGAATCTGATAATCTTCTCAGCACATAGAACGTCACAAATAACATGGCTTTTGTTTTGTCAACAGTTTTAATTCATCCATTTACTATTTCATTGCAACCCTATCACATGTGCAATGTAACATAACTGAATAGGGTTCTCCTCTTTGTATTTCCCCTTATCTACTACTAAATAAAATCAAACAGATATATACCTGTCTGGTATAAGGGTTAACTGAAAAAATTAGTTCAATAAACACTCTCAAAGTATTTGTTGCCTCTTGCAGCAAGGCATGGATGTTGGAAACTGATCTTGGATAGAGATAGACTTTTTATGATAGAAAACGTATTTAGAAACATGTACATAGAACATAAGCTTACCGAACAAGACAAAATGATGGAAATACTTGTTTTGGCAGAATTCATAGGGAAATGTTTACTGTTTTGTAGGGAATTTTTAAAGGTAAAGTAAGGCTTAGCCCATCAAAAAAGTAAACTAAGCTTCGAGAGCAAAGAAGCCAGGAAACTCAGTTTCTTTTCTTAGACTTTTTTTGCTGTTGTTTTTCTACACAGAGGCACAGACTGTTTAAAATTATAACCAGTAGTTGAGCTAAAAGAAATCTTCTGAGAAAGAGCAGCTTTATTTACTAGAAATACGTTTTGTTGCTATAAACTTTCAAATACATATGACAGGGAATCTGAGTATCTGGCTACAATAGTGCCCCCAGGTGACACGCTTATTTCTATTGGTTATTCCTGTGCACTAACACTGTAACAACACTGAAAAGGACTTATATCAAGCTGTTCAGGACCTGCTTTCCGCTGCTTTGGAGCTACAGTTCATCCCCTGGAAAGTCTTGTGACAACGTACAAATTCCACTTCAGCACCAGAAAGCAGCAGGCTATAGAGGATGTGAGAATGGGTCCAGATTTGCCTCTTACCCCATCCAATAGCCTTCATGGGAAATAAATCACCTTCTATGCTGATGGATGCTGCACTGAAGCCTCATCCTTCTAGGACATCAGGACTGTCTCAGTAGCTAGGCTAAGGGGCAAGGAAGATGTTTTTGGAGAAGGTTTTTCTGTTTGTTTTACCATTAGCGAGGATAGTGGAGAAAACAAGGAATTAGTTTAGTGGTGAGGAGGACACTTCAAAGAAAGATTTACTGAGACAAAGTTTCATGAATTTGCCATATCACACAGGTGATGTTCCATACATTTTCAATAGATGTTTCACATAAAACTATTTCTTCTACTAGTAATATTTACCAAGTAGAAAAATACTTCTAAAAATTATGTTGGGAAGTAAATGTGAACTTGTAAGCAAGCAAAATAAAGCAGGCCATTAGGCTGAGGAAATATTTAGTGATTGAACAGGTATTTTGTAGTCTTTATTTTGAACTCTTGGGTTTCCTGGACAAGAGTGAGACCTCTCGTTTGGCCAAACGAAAATTTAATCCAGGACCGGGGCTATACTCAATGTTTCTGGCTCCATCACTTTGAGTCAAATGTGTCTGCTCTTAAGCTGTGCTAACATGGATGGAGTGCCAAATATATAACACCTCAGCTTCCCAAAAATCCACCCTTGAAGTGTAAGCTCTGAATTCACAAAGCATCTACGAGTACAATCTACCCATTTCTGGTACCTGTCTGCCAGTAGTCTGACCTAAATGCACACCTAAAGCCTAGAGAGGTCAGCATACACGCCTTGCATCCATGGTTCTCTCCCAAACTGGCTTTAGGAGTCTCGTTTAAAACCCGTTAACACTGCTGAAGGCTCAGGTGTAACTAAGACAAATGGAAACCAAGAGGGATTTAATGACTACTACTGTTCCAAAGGTAGATAGTGTTCTTTTAAAATTAGCTCTAAAGAACTCTGAAACTTTAATAAAAGTTTGTTTGCCAAACATCTCTGCCAGACCATGGATCAATCCCTGTTAATTCGTACAGCTTTTTCTAAGAACTCTTGCAAATAACTGAGGTCAAGTCAAGTATATCCTGCTCATACCTGACTGAAAAACTTGGTGTGGAGTGAATAATGTATTTTCAAGTTTTCCACCTCTTCCTTTCAAGAACTAAAACAATACTGCTGTCACCATCAAGACTTTGCTATTAAGAAATGCCTGATTGAGTACTACAGCTCTCCAAGTGCACACTGCTGTTATTGCATTCATTACAGTGGAGTTATCATCCTGTACCAGGCAGCACAGATATGTCCCTGGTGTGTATATATACCAGGAAGAGATCATAACCAGCCTAGAAAATATTTTAAAACATCCCATGTTCAAACACAGGCCTTGATTCTCAGAACAGTGTGCTTAGGACAGCACTAAAAACCTCTTCCCCAGCAGCACTGTGATGTCTTTCAGACAGCCAGATTTTGCATCTGGGATGGGGCAACCCTGAAGGTACGTAAAAACTGGGGTATGAGAGGCTACGGAGCAAACTCAGAGAGGGATATAGGGGTTCTGGTTGACAGCAAGTCAAATCAGTCAACAGTGTTTCCTGGCCACCAAAAGGGCCAACTGTGTGCTGGGTTCACCAAGCACTGCATTGTAAGCTGGTCAAGGGAGGTGATAGTCTCACTCTATCTTCTGCTAGTGCTGCCTCATCTCAAGTATTGTGTGCACTTTTGGGCACCACAGTATAGGAAGGATATGAAGCTGTTGGAGAGCATCCAGAGGAGGGCCACAAAAATGGTGAAAGGTCTGGAAGGGAAGCTGTATGAGGGACAGCTCTCAGTTTGTTCAGCCTGGCAAAGAGGAGACTGAGGGGAGATCTCACCATAGTCTGTCACTTCCTCACAAGGGGAAGAAGAAGGGCAGGAGCTGATCTTTTCTCTCTGGTGACCAGCAACATGACCAGAGAGAAAGGCATGAAGCTATGCCAAGAGAGTTGGACTTGATGATCCTCATCAGTCCCTTCCAACTCTGGACATTCTGTAACTCTATGATTCTATGACCACTGAAGAAGTACAGATTCTACTTCAGGCAGCAGGATTTGGGTTTGCTTGGTTTGGAGTTTGGTTTTACTGTCATGTTGAATTTAACACAGAATATAAGTGTATTTTCACTTGTTCCCTGAGGGGGAAAAATCAACACCTGCCATTATGGAAGTTTTACTGTTGAATGGCTGGCTTATTCAAACATTTAATCAAAAGTTAGGAATCCCCAGCTAGCTGTTCCAGCTTATTAAGGGTGAAGATGTTTGAAACACCTATGATTTCAGCTGTCTGTGTAATTTCTTTTCATGAAAAAGAAGTCAGGCCAGCTGTAGTGTGTTGTTTTCTAACCTCTTAACACAAGTGGCTGAAAGGGTCATCTCCATAATAGTAGCAGGCTAGTCAACAATGTCCTCTACTATAAAGTTTCTGCTCAGTAATAGGTGGCGTAGTCAGGGGCTACCCATGGAGCTCTGCTTTGATTTCTTCTTACTCATGTTACTTTGTAGACTTAATATGTATTTCACATCTATTTATTTATATATATACTAGATTGTTTTTCAGCTAGGAGCTCTGTTGACACCACTTAAACCAATTGGCAAGATTAAAATCATCGCTATGATGAAATTTATACTCTGACTGCCTACGGCACATTAGTCTCTGGAAAGAACATAAACCGAAATGTACCAAAGAAATTAAAAACATGCTTCCCCCTCACCTTCCAAAAGGCCAGAATCTATCTAGTGATTTTCAAGTCAGTCAAAAAAGAAAACACACATGCACGAAATAACAAAAATGCACTTTTTTCCAAGCTTTGAATTAATTCTGAGTAACACTGCACAACAATAACCAGAATTACTTCAAAGGCTGAGATGGATGCTTGAGGTGGTAGGATAAATCACACATCCACTTTGACTTTTCTTTTTAGCACACTCTTAACGAAGTACATCTTTCGCCCTTGCAAAAACATAGAAGCGGCATTAGTTACAAGCTGTTTTTTCCTCTTCCTGCAATGGAATACTTCAGATGCCACCTCCTGGATAATCAATCCTACTGCACTGCACCTGGCTTGTTTCCCATCTGCCTTTCTAAATCCTTTAAATACAAACAAAACAGGTTTTCCTTCAAGTGTATACTTATCCTAATCCAAACAGGTGCTTAACTAACGGCAGTTAAACATGACAAACTACACTGTCCTCGATCCCAAATCTGCATGAAGGAGACCAGAAAAGACTAGGAATTTGGATAGAACACAGAAGGAAAGCAGTGGTTCCAGTGGAGGATGGGATAGGTACCACAGACCTGTCTACCCAATAAGATTGAAGTATTGAACAGAAGTATTCTGCCCAGATCTGCCAAGTCCTGTCAAGTCTAGCCTTCACAGAGAAGATCAAGAAGCTAAAGGAAGATTATCTTTAACGACTGGCAGCAATGCATCAGATTTTGCCAACCTGTTGGGGTAAAACTGACTGTTAAATAACAGAGGTCAAACAGGTGGAAAAGACTGAAAAATCACCCATGACCATGGGTGAGTACCTCAGCAGTGGCAAGAATTAAGGAAATGTCTCTGGGTAACTAGTACATTACAGCACAGGAGCCACAGCCTTTGAAATTCTGCATTTTATCCAAATGAGGCCATCACCATAAAATAGATAAAAAAGAAGAGGATTTGGGATCTCTGAACAGGATTTTTTAAGGTCACTGCATGTACCTGTCTGCTTCAATTCCCAAACCGAACCACAGAGAAAATGATTATACAGGTATATCACACTGGTAACTCAGGCTAAAACTAAGAGTGGTAGGATTCTACTCAGAAAACAGAAATAAAGAGAAAAAAAAATCCTAGACCTTTTAGACATTATGTCTCAGGGTATCATTATAGTACAAATCAACAGAAACTGTGAGAACATGACAAAGTATCTTCCTACTCATCAATCCCAATTGACTCTGTTGAACAAGGCATGGGTCATATTTGAACATATAACCTAAACAAAGCATCATACTTAGTAAAAAACAGGCCCATAGAAGAGGGTGGAGAGTCACTGGTACAACCAAAGCCACCAGTTACAACCAAAACCCCCAATAGCATCCAGTTTCTCTCATCACAGACTACTAACTTTCTTCCAGTGGTGTTCCACAGTTCCTGTTGGCTTTATCTTCTTAGTACAAGTCTTCGGCAGCTCAGGGTATTCTGGCACTGTCAAACAAATATATCACATTCTCAGGAAACGTGAGTTCTTCAGGCAAGGCCATGGCTGGGTGCTCTATTCAAAACCTCTGTTCATGGATGAGAAGGTCAGGGAAGCAGAGCAGTAGACTTAATCCCCAGGTTTACAGAGAAGAAGCATTACTTTACTGTACCATAACATATCACGTTTAGTTCCAGCCAAGCAAAACAACACTTACACAAAAAAAACCCCAAACCCTTCACTACAAAAACTGTACATTTGAAGTTTGCCTTTCACTCTCATAATTCCCCTGCACATTTCCAGTTTTTGGGGTTTCTTCTTTTCCAAAGTATAGTGTTGACTTACCCAGTACTCTGCATCAGTGTTTGTCTCCATGTAAAAGAGGCTGCTGTTCTCTAGCCTAGAAGTATAAAGATTACTAAAATATTAACATCCTCCTGAAATTTGTAATAACTTAGACATTGAAAAAAGATGGGGAAATCAGCATATTCAACAAAACACAACAAGAATCAGAGAAGCAGGCTTAGGACATATTTTGTGATTCCTCTCTAATGGGACCTAGAGGCCTAATTAGCAGTTTCTTTGAACAAGTCAGGTTTTGCCTTTTTACCTCTAAATCTCAGTGGTTCTCTATCACAGAATCACAGAATGTTAGGAGGGGTCCTCGAAAGATCATCTAGTCCAAACCCCCTGCCACAGCAGGACTCCCTAGACCTGGTCACACAGAAGTGTGTCCAGACGGGTTTTGAATATCTCCAGAGGAGACTCCAATTTCCTACTTCTTTTTCATTCCATGATGCAGGACATCGCATTCTGTCCTAGCATTACACTCCTTGTTCACATGAGAAGAGCTCAGTCACATACTGACACTACCATCAGATCACCTGAGATTCCTGACACTAAATATCAGTTTTTCATTGCTGTTCAGTATTTCTTCCCCATTAGTCAGCAGTCACAGAGTCTTTCTTCCCAGTTCTGATGCCACTCTCTCATGAACCTTCTGACTCCTCACATCCAGCTAAGCTCTTTCCCCAGCCGCTGTTACATTTCCTCCATCACAGAATCACAGAATATCAGGAGTTGGAAGGGACCTCAAAAGATCATCTAGTCCAACCTCCCTGCCACAGCAGGATTCCCTAGACCAGGTCACACAGAAGTGTGTCCAGATGGGTTTTGAATCTCTCCACAGAAGGAGACTGCACAACCTCTCTGGGCAGTCTGTTCCAGTGCTCTGTCACCTGAACTGGAGAAAAATTCCTACATGTATTCACATGGAATCTCCTATGCTTCAGCTTACAGCCATTGCCTCTTGTCCTGTCACTCGGCTTCACTGAGAAGAGCCTGATCCCATCCTCCCGACACACACCCTTCACATATTTAAAAGCAGAGATGAGGCCACCCCTTAGCCTCCATGATCTAATACAGGTAATTTTGCTTATCAGCAATTTCAAAGTAATTTCCTAAGATGGGCATTACTATGTTTTGCCCCCTGCTATCCACTGTACAGGTTTGTATATAAGCCATAGCCATTTGCAAAGCATTTTGAAACTATTCTTGATGAAGTGCACTGCTTAAATAATGAATTATTTATTTACATTGTACCCAGATCTCACATGATATATCCTAAGTTTAGGGGGTTGTGACAATTTTCTTACAAGCTGTAATTACTGTTTTTTAAAGATGAAACAAAGCAAACTAAAACAACAAACCAACTCCTCTCAAATTATTTAGTCTGTCTTTGAATAAATCTTGGAAATATAGGTCAAACTGAATTAACCCAATTACACTTCTCTCTCTGCTTCACTCTATGTTTCAGTCACTTGTCACTAAGACGAAGCACAATTTAAACGAAACAAGCTTTGCCTTCTGTCTGGCAATAAAAGGCTTGTTGAAACACAATGCTTTTTCATTTGGGGGCTGACCTTGCCTTTATTTCTTTCCACTCTTAATTGCTCTACAGCAATATTACTAAGGCAGGTAGATAGATATCATCTGGTTGTTGTAGGAAAATAACATCCAGGAAAGTGCATGTAATTTACATGTAACTGCTACAACACAAACTTTTTGAGGATTTTCCTTCTCCCCACCAGCTGTATGAGAAATTTACTGTGTCCTTCACGGCTGGTCTTATCCCATCTCCTCAGATGGCAGAGAATTGTGGGATACTTTTCTTTTAGCACTCTTATAATGTGTAAATTTGACACGGGAGGATGGTATACACTGCAGTTTCCCAAGGGCATCAATTAGCTTCCTTTCTTTCATCTACACTTTCGTGGTAGGCAGAAGTCATGCTTGGTCACACTGAAGAAGAGGCATCACCATTGGGGCTCTCAAATACACAAACAGCACTGTTCTTCTCAAGAAAGCAATGCAAGGAATAAAGGTGAACTTGAGCTCAAGGAAATGCCATGGGTTAAATATGTACACAGGTTACTTTTCTGCTTCATCATCCAGATTTGCAAGTGATACAGTTCAGAACTGATGTTGCATCACCTTGAGGAATTCATAGCTATGCAACATCAGTCAAAGCCAGATCAAAGATGCACTGCTAGAGGCAATAACTTTTTGGTCTCGGCTTGCTGTGTTTCAGAAAAGTGGTTTCTCTGCAAAAGCCAGACTACTGAACTAGAAAATTCATGAAGCTGAAGCTGTTTCTTTCAATTAGTCATCACAAGTGTAGAATGACTTTTAGTGCTTCTCAGCATTCTGTACAGGTTATCACTGTTTTCTGAAGACCGTTTGGAAGTAGCAAGGCTGGAGGGAGGATCAGGCAGGTCACTGTCACTGAAAACACTTTCATCGACTTTTGCCTAAGTGAAACTGCTGATTGTCCATTAATACACTCACCATCTTTCTGCATGTTTCAGACTGCTTCACAACCAGACCTTGAAACATCTATTCTCTTTGGTTTTGTACTTCTTGCTCAAATTAGAGTAAGAGAAAACACACTTATTTAGTATTCTCATCCACAATCATTAGTAGGAAGAAGATGTGTCAATTTTATCCCTGATTAATGCCATGTTGATAGGGGTTACGAAAACATTCCATAATGTATTGTTTCAAAACCAAGAGCTTTGGAATACAAACAAAACACCTTGCAAATAAACCTGAAAAAAAAGTCAAACTAGAACCTCTGCATGCAAATATTTCAGAATACTGATACTTAAATGAAGCTGATTATTTACTGGGACAGCTCACTATGATATCATAGAATGAAGGGACCCACAAGGATCATCAAGTCCAATTCCTGTCTGTGCACAGGACACCCCAAATGTCACATCATATTACTGTGATCGGAGCATCTGCCTTACAAGGAAAGGCTGAGACATCTGGGGCTGTTTAAACTGGAGAAGACTGAGAGGGGATCTTATCAATGTTTATAAATATTTAAAGGGCAGATGTCAAGAGGATGGGGCCAGACTTTTTTCAGTGGTGCCCAGTGAAAGGATGAGGCCAATGGGCACAAACTAGAACACAGAATTCCAACAAAACAGAAGGAAAAACTTTTTTCCTTGGAGGGTGACAGAGCATTGAAACAGTCTGCCCAGAGAGGTTGTGGAGTCTCCTTCTTTGGAGACTTTCAAAACCTGCCTGGACATGATCCCGTGCAACCTGATCTAGATGAACCTGCTTTAGCAGAGAGGTTAGACTAGAAGATCCCCAGAGGTCCCTTCCAACCCTTAGGATTCTGTGATTTTGCATTACAGAGCAGAGACATGTATCTCTATAGAGCAGATATATGTTTGGCTCCTCTGTGTCATTACAGGACAAAGGAGTAGTCATTTGCTAGCAAAGTGATAGCATCAAGACTTCTGGGTATTTATCTGGAGAACTTACTGAAAAGATTCAGACTAAGTGTAAGAGGACAAATTTTGTAAAGTCTTAAAAGACTGTCATGTATGCCAGCTTAGTGAAGGTAGACAAAGAGGACAATAAAGTATGTGGATGCAAATATCCAAAGGGAAGAAACATCAAAGGAAGAAGAATCATTTGCTGAAATAGAAAGCTTTTTATGTTGAACAAAGAGATCAAATTAAAATAAGAACATTTAATATGGTTATTAGCAAAAATAGCTTGTGCTAAAACACATCAGGCTATGAGAAATATCACAAACAGAATTGAAACTTCATAAGTATTTAGAGGAAGGAAAAAGCACTAGTTTTTTATACAAACGTTTTGCAACAGAAATGAGATGATATGGAAACTACCAAACACCAGTGATGGTACAGCACTTTTGTCACAATGTTTCGAACTAATAGGACTAGCAATGTGTTCAGAAACTGCAGAGGTTTAAATGCTGCAATGATAATAACACTAATGATGATTTTCTTTAAAAACTGGAATCCTGGCAGGCCCTTATAATGACTGATAGATTTTTTTCACTTCCTACAGACCTATCCAAAACATGGAGAAATGCAACATGAGGGTATTTATGTAACCTTTCAGCAGAGTAAAAGTTTGGCCAGTGTTCTCTCCATTTCTGCCTTACTACTTATATGCTGAAGAGAGAGTCCCACAGCAACCTCAACAGGATATATATTCTTTGTGATGCTCCAGCATACCACAGATGGCAAACCAGTATACCCTGTCCAGGCAATGCCACCCCCCTGCAGTGCTGTGACAGTGTGGAGACTGTACCAAAAGAAATTCTCAACACTTTTAAATGATCCATAGCTATTTCCATTATTCACTTCATTATTATTAAAACAGTGACAGTGTGACAAAGATTGCAGATTTTCAGATAGAACTGCAGAATGAAATGGCAGAAAGCCTGCAGCCTGCCTGTACACACAATTAAAATAACAGGTTACAGAGACAGATGCAGTCCCCCCTGACCTTAACGATGTTGATGTTTACATATGAACCTCCCCACTCAGCTGCAGATAAGGAATGACAGACAACACTACAAATTAGTGAAGGTCAATAGAGCAGGAGGCAGCAGTTAGTCAATTACAAAAGCAAACCCTCTGGTAAAGCACTAAGTCCTGTGTTTTCTCAGTATAATCAACTGCCTGAGTCATGAAGTCTAATAAAATTGACCTGTTTTTCCTTTGTCTAATTGACTTATGCCTGGAATTGCATGAACTTTAGGTGTGATAGAATTTAAGTCTTAATATCATGTAGCATAAGGCAGACATCTAATTAGTCTGTCTTCAGGTCTAATGGCTGCTTCTGCAATGTGCAGTTCCATCCAACCATGACAAAATCTTTGCTTTGAAGGTGTTTACAAAGACAAAAAAATGTTGACAAGCTATGTATGAACTCTACTGGGTGCTAGTAAAGTTGCTATAGCAAAACAGTTCTTGTGTGAAGAACAAGGATTGAATTACAAAAAAAAAATACCCAACACACTACTTTCCTAAGACAAGTTGTCTTGGTGTTCTCTGGCCAAGAGATGAAGGAAATAATGAAGTTAGTTTTCTTGAAACAGCAAAGTGTAGTAATTTTCCTGAGTCATTTACCAGAATAAGTTGTTCTAAATCCTAAATAGCCTTACAGTTTTGTTTTTTCCTCTTAGCTCTTTGGGTCATCTACATAATTATCTTAGCCCTGTAAAAAGCCATATACAACTTCAAGAATTTCAAGGGGTCTTTTCTACACATTTTCTGCATATTTTGAGCTTCACCTAAAAAAGTCTTCAGATGAAATGTCTCAAAGCATGCTCCCTAGTGATAAGTAGCTATAACTGCTGTTGCTGCTTCCTTTAGCCAAGATACTTGTATGTGTACCTGATTTTAGACACCATTGCTCAGCTTTGACTGAAATAAAGTTGGACTCCAGTCTCAAGTACTATTTGAGAAATCTATGGACAACCAAATCTCATTGCAAGAGTTATTGCCTGACAAAATCTCAGCCCAAACCAGAGGATACCTTGCTATTTTTTGGCTACATCTTTCAGTAAAATATAGTTGGACATGGAAGGTTCACCAGGTTTACTTTTACTCAAGGCTCTGTGACCCTCTTCCCCTCAGACTACAGTCATTGAAGTTAGAAATTGGAAAGTAGCTGTAAAATTCCACTACTGTATCATTTACAGTATGAGAAGACAGTTTCACTAAAAATGATAATTAAAAAACAATTGAGACAAACTCCAAAAATGTACTTTCTGTGTACAATTGCCTACACATTCACAACAGCATCATGTAGTTTCTGCTTAGGACAAACAAATTGCTTAGGGTTACCACCAATAAATTCTGCTTGAAAATACATTATAAATAAAGATCCTCCAACTGTGCACCACAAAACACAGTCCCCAGAAAGGGATTCTTCTTACAGTAGAAACTGTAGACCAAGAGGTTGAAAAGCACATTCTTAGAAACTCAAAGCAAAATTATAGCCTTCACTGATGCATGGTTTGGTGACAAACTATGCATAGTCTCTTTCTCTAATCACATATTATTTTACACGTATGATTACATAGTTTTACATAGATAAACAAAATATACAACTTGAAAAGTCAACTTCCAAACCCATTCTGTTTCCCATTGCTATATTAGTGCTTTCTCTGCTCCTCTAAACTTGTAACCACATTTTTCAACCATCCCTCTCTTCTGGCTGGGAAATTTCCTAGTTATTTTCTTTCTCTCCCAGCTGCACAGTTACCAGTACTTTACTAACACATTTTCCTTTAACTGATACTGCTTTTCAGCCATATCTATGTTCCCCAATGTCATACTGCTATTTCTGGACTAAACAATGCATTCTATCGCTACACAAGAGTCATCTCCTAAGAGAGAGATCAATTTATGTGCTATTTCTATTTTCTGTTACCAAGGGACTACTTAGTTGAAAAATCAAAAATCTGTTTTCCACATTCTTAAAAACAGCACACTTAAAATGCATACCATGAAACTCAATTTTTTTGCAACAATATTTTCAATGTTCACATACACTCACACCCAATGTTTCCAAAAAGTATTAAAACAATAATTCAAGTTGCCACATAATGCTATCTAGATCTATGTTAAAAGGCCAGGGAAAATGGAATCCCTTTAGTCACTGACACGAGCCTGTTCCATTCACGAACTCTCAAAGAAAGAAACATTTTAGAAGGAGATAGAGAAAATGTTAAAATAAGCAGACTTACTTATCAATCCCCTGTTGATCAGATTTAGTACCTTGTACAGGTCCATTCAGTTCCAGCTAGTTCCAAAGACAGGCCTTAGAAATCATTATCAAATTTAAAGCTTCTCTTGAATTAATTCTTATGTAGTTTAAGGGAGTTCACAACAGGCATTGGTCAGAAAACATTAGCATTGTCATGCATGGTCAGCTTTCACATAAATATTTCCATTCCACTGGAGAATTGTTTATATGAATACATTAACAAAAACTGAGCAAACATCAGAAGCCTACATTTATTACCCACAGCCACAAATTAAAACAAATCACTAGTATAAATTAAGTTTAGCGGGATTAAGTATGAGACTGCCTTGGAATCCTTGAAAAATCAGAACCCAAAGTTTCCTTTTACTTAAAGATGGTGCTTTTGTACTACACAGAATTTTAACAAACACTAAAGCAAAATTCAGAAAGGTTAAAACAAAAAACACAAAAAAACCCCAAACCACAGCTTCATTCATTACTAAACATTAATTGTGTTTAAACTGCCTCCTAAGGAACAAATAACATTGGTTTTGTGATACTACAGTAACTTCCAATGCAGTCACATTTTCTGTAAAATAAAAATATGTTCAAGACAATGCCTTAAAGTATTTTTTCTTTGGCCATCAGTCTTTGCCTCACTGTCCAAAAAGGCATGACAAAGAAATAGGGAAAAATTTAGGGGAAGAGGAGAAACAAGTGTTCTCACACTTTCTTTGAGGTACCTGGGTCCTGTTGTACACATTGGCAAGATCAAGTATTTCCTACTCTACTGGGTATGTGTTGCATATAGAGTCAGCTAAGTACAGAGAGGCAACACCAGGAGTGCTTAAGCCATTATTGACCACACTGAAGGGATGCAAAAACTACTTCTGAAAGACTTTGGTAAATATGTACTCCTCTATGACTAAATTCTCTGAGCATAGGTGCATCTCCAACATTGTAGACCCAAGCTCCTTTAGACTGCAACAGTTGTGTCCATACTGAAAAAGGGAAGATTTGTTTCCATATCATCTAGGGCTTGTGTCAAGCACTGCAACTTCCTCACAAAGGAAAGCAGACACAAACCAAAGCCAAGGACTGGTGTATACCAATATACAGATGATCAAGGGACAAGGCTTAGGTGAGAAGACAAAAAAGCATGAACATGACTTTATAAACTCTCTTACAGTTAAATACAAATCCTGAGCTGGCTTTTGTATTTTATAACACAATAAGTACTCTATAGAAAGTTATCATCTGAAAAAATGTCAGTTAATATACATTAGAGCCAATAAGATCCAAATGGGAAAATTATTGATATCTTCCTGAAGAGCAAATTCAAAACAGTCTTTAGAATAGATGCCATGGCAGCACCCAATTGTATGTTGCTGTTTTAATTTAAGATACAACCTTAAGAGCTATAAAATGCTGTAATCTCATATTGAGTTATGAGACTTTTGGAGTAAAGAAAATGGATCTTTGAAAGTAACGTTAATAGAAAGTGGTTAGTACAGTAAGGCAAATGAAAGAACCAATTTACATGCAATTAAACTCCAGATACTCAAAACATAATTCGCAAGTCTGTCCAATCAAAAACTAGGCACATAAAAGCAAGATAAAGGATCTGATAATTTATTAGATGGGAAAAACGGTACTTGTGGTTTTAGAAACTTGTCAGACAAAATCTGAAATGCTTTTCAGAGAGGTGGGTCAGCATATGCCCTAATTTGGGAAGACAGCATATCAAAGAGAGGCACCAAGATTCCTAGAATAAAGGGGATGATGAAAATCAAGGAAAAGACAATAGAGGAATTTGAAATGCCCAGAGAACCCCAGTAGTCCTGAAGGGTTATCTGCAGTATCACATTTTTGTAAAGCATAAATTATGTTTGCAATTTTTTGAATTACAAATTTGCTATGGATAAATTGTGGGCTTGAATGAGAAACCTCTGCCAAAACTGCAGACCTCACTTCTGTTTCACAGTGAGACAAAAGTCTTTTAAGAGAACAGGAAAAGGCATTGGTAGAAGTTACATATTTTAATGATGAAATTGGGTTTGGGGGGTTTTTTCTTTCCTTCCCTGAGGACTTTTGAAGGCACAAGCCAAAAGACTAGTATGACCTACACTGATTCACTGAGCATTTGCAGCTAACTGGATAATTCACCAACTTGAAAAAACATGATCACAAGATGCTAACTTTGTAATCATGTTTAACTTTAACTACTCTACGTTGCAGCTTCTCCGAAGGACATACATGACCACTTACCACAACTCACTCATTGAGAAATACTATTAGTCTACATTACCTGAAATCTTTTGCTCATATCATTAACTCAGAATCATGCTCAACCATGTACATTTTGAGAATTAAGGACTGAAATATATTAATATATTTTGTTTCAGCCCATATTACCTAGGTTTTATTTGCTGAAGTTGAATCTGCTCTGTTATCTGGAATTAGCCTTTTTTAAGCAAATTTCCTAAAAGGATATCAAAAGCTATAGGGAGCCTGAATTACTGAGACTTGTGCTAAAACTGTCACTAAATTCAGTAGGATCACATCTACTTTACTAAAATCATGCCATACTACTCATTACAGTCTTAAGAATCAATGACCTAGGTATCACATAGCATCATAAATAGTGTGTCATTTTTATTAAAAGAGACTTTTGATTCAAGGAACAATGAAATATAAACATGTCATAACAGTTCTATGTGTCTATGCACTATAAGTGTCATTAAATGTAAAATCTCTGGCATTACACTTCATCATTAGAATATTTTTTTGTCAAATTGAGTAGGTTTAATTAGAATTTGTTATATCCTGGAAGGCACAATACAAAAGACAAAGATAGTACACAAGAGCTACACACAGCATTTCTATTCTTAACAAAAGCTGCCAAGCAGAAATTATCAGCTGGTTTAAAAATAGCAAGCTGTGAAGACTACAAGTAAAGGGAAAATAGTGTTCAGATGAATTTCACCCAGCTACCTTAGATGTGTAGTAGAATCATAGAATATCTCAAGTTGGAAGGGACCTATAAGGATCACAAAGTCCAACTCCCTGATCCTTGCAGAACTACCCAAAACTAAACCGTCATGCAGATGCTCCTTGAACTCTGACAGGCTTGGTGCTGTCACCACTTCCCTGGGGAGCCTATTTCAGTGACTAACCACCCTCCCAGTGGAGAAATTTTCCCAGTGTCTAATCTGAACTTTCCCTGATGCAGATTCACTCCATTTCCTCATGTCCTGTTGCTGGACACCAGAAAGAAATCAGCTCAACCTCCTCTGCTGCCCCCCTTGTAGACTGCAATAAGCTCACCCCTCAGCCTTCTCTTTCATAAGCTGAACAAGCCAAGTGACCTCAGCTGTTCATTGTATGTCTTGCCCTTAAAGCCTTTCACCATCTTGATCATCATTTTCTGAACACACTCCAATACTTTGATGCCCTTCTTAAATTGAGGCACCCAAAACTGCACACAGACGTCAAGGGGGGGGGTCACACAAGTGCAATATAGAGCAAGACAATCACCTCCCTTGACCAGCTAGCTATGCTGTGCTTGATGCAGTCTAGGACTTAGTTGGCCCTTAAGGCTGCCAGGGCACACTGTTGACTCATATATAACTTGCCATAGTTATATATGTTGATGAGATCCCCTATGAGCCTTCTATTCTCTAAGGGAAACAGTCCCAGCTCTCCCTGCTTTCCCCACAGAAGAGATGCTGCAGTCCCAGATAGACTTCTCCAAGGGGCACCCCAGACACAGAGGACAGATTTGAACTAGAAAATCTGAAGAGAAAACTACTGTAGACATGAAACACGTTTTTCTAAATCAATGGACAATAGGCTCTAATCTCAGAAGAAATAACTTGGCCTACCATACCATCTTTGAAGTCTGGTGCAGGGTAGAAATTGGTGAAGGGTCTGGCCTGCCTTCTCAGGCTAGTTTTTCAGTGGAAGTAGCAAGATGTCTCTTGTGTCCTGTATCTGGGGTCAGGGGTGCACTAAGAGCTGGTGGATGCACTTAGGACAGTGTTTGTGCAATGGCAACAAGAGGGAGCCCCAGCAAGAACTCTGATCCCATCTTTGCAGTTCAGTGCAAAGTGGCTGATGGCAAGGAGACTGTTGGCAAAGAGACAGGCTTGCCGTTTCAGGATGGCTTTTCTTCTCAAGGACCAAGGTCTCACCTTGGTCCACAGCATGAAGCTTCAATGCAGTAGCATGTGTTGTGGTCTGTTGCTTGAAGTGTTGCACCGAAATGTAGCAGTTCTCCACATGCCAGAGGTGCCGGCCACCCTCTCCTGCAGAAGTCCAGGCCATACTCATTGCTTTGTAAGGTGACTTTGCAGAGGTGAAGCTGGACAGGTTTTTTCCCACACTCCCTGGGCCAGCTGCAGAGCTTTATGAACAGAACAAGCAGAGCAGAAGATGATTACAAGAACTTCATGGTACTGCAAGAATTTGGATGGTGTCCTGTGCTCACACAAGCCCTGGGGAGGGTGTATGGGTGGCAGAAGGAGTGCCTGAGCCCTCTGCTGAAAGGGGTCTCTCTAGGTCCTTGCACTGAAGGAGTCTGCTGAGCAACTCTAGACTGAGCGCACAGGCAACATTGCCCACAGCTAACAAGCTACCTGGCTGCTTGTGTCACAGCAGGAGAAACATCCCAGGAAGGGAGCCCAGCAGCCTATTCCAGCTGTGCCCATTGCCTAGCCACCGTGGACAAGGACATTTCCCAGCCCCTGAAGCAGGGACTACCTCAAGGCCACACCCCAAAGGCCTTCCTGCTGTGTGGTCCTCCACTGTGACACCAGGTTCCCACCACCCCCATGTCACAGTGCCACCACCTAGCAACATAGCATATCTGTGCCCGGGCAGGATAAAAGGGGCATCCTCCCGTGCTACACTTCCGTCCTGCCAGGCTCTGCCACTGAGGTAGAGCTGGCCAGGGGCCACCCCATAGCATGGGAGAAAGTCTGAGGGGTCAGTGGGATTAATTGGAGAGGCTGACAGGCAAAGACTTGCTGTTGGACAAGGCTGCTGGAGGTTCTTTGCTGCAATACCAGCCCTGGCAAGGCCATGTTCAAAGCTGCATCTACTGGATGGAAATCCTGCTTCATCCTTCCTTTGGGAAAAGGAAACAAGCTCCTGGAGAGATAAGAAATACCTGGAGATGCCCACAGCTGTCAGCCTTTTTAGCTGTATAGCAGTGGCAAAGGTTAGCTTGGTGGCTTGCCAAGAGCATGGGAATACATTCTCAGTGCTTGAGGAGTACTGCAGATCTCATCATCCTCATGTCCTGAGAAGTCAGTGGCAGCGGCCCAAGAAATGGGCTGCAAAGATGTTCCAAGAGGGTATCAGATCCAGCACCTTCTCCTAGGGATCTGGAGCACTCATTGGTGTCCTGTGAGCATGGGAAGGATTCTTGTGCCCAAGGCTGATCCATCGGGGGCTTTTTGCCACTCTGGAAGCCCCCAAGATGGATCCAAGTTGCAGGAAGGAAGGGGTTGGGCAGTGGTGACATCCCTGTTATGGCTGACCACCCAGTGAGGTTGGGAGACAGGTCATGCTCACATGCTCAAGGAACAGTTCTGGGATCAGGAAGGAATTTTTCCTCCCAGGACAGATTGGCACTGGTCCCTGGGGGTGTTTTGGCCTTCCTTTGAAACACTAAGCACAGTCCATTGAGAGGGCTCCTCTGGACCATTTTAGGTAAGCTACACCCTGCTGCTCTGGTAGCACAAAGATGACACTGGTGCCTTGGGTCTGTGGTCAGGAGTGGGGTTTTTTTACCCCAGGATGGACTGGACTAGTTCTCAGGGTTTTTTTTCCTTCCTCTGCAGTACTAAGCAGAGATCCTTCCCAGGGTTCCTCTGGGCCATTTTGGCCAAGTCCTTGTCTGCTGTTCTTGCAGCACAAAGGTAGCACAGGTGTTCTGCATCTCTCAGAAGATGCCACTTTTCAGCTGTCCCTGCATTCAATAAAACTGTTGCTTTGTCCTTGATGGTGTCACATGTGTGTTGGTACCTTGTCCTATCACTGTGCTGTCAGCAATGGCTTGGCAAGTTTGGACAGGGTGGGGGGAAGCTGCAGTGGTGTCCTCTGTGAGAAGATGACAGAAGCTTCCCCCATGTCCAACAGAGCCAGCTCCAGACACCTCCAAGACAGACTCACCAGTGGCCAAAGGTGAGCCCATCAGCAAGGATGCCAGCACCCTCTGAGAAAACACATTTAACAAGGGGAAAAAGTTTCTGCAGTAGCTATCCAGGTATTGCTCTGAGCTTTTGAATGCCACCGCATGTTAGAACACACTTTCAGCTCTACGATGTTTAAACAAATTTTACATGCTGCAGTGAAGTCCTTATGCCAGTGTAAAAACCCATGAGGATGGTAAAGCAGGAGCAAAAACAACAGTCTCTACCTGTACCTTAGAGAGGTCTTTCAATAGCCACAATTGCTTCAGGACAAGTTCTAGCCTTACCGAACAGCACTAATGAAACAAATAAATAGGAATGGCATAATCAACTCATTACCTTTTCAGAAACTCTTTTCAAGCATAAACAAGCATGTTAGCAGGTTTTAGCTCCACAGTGAAAACACAGAAATTAAGCAACCTTTTTAAACTCCTCAAAATTCCTCATATAACAGTCATTATCCTCCACAATAACTCAAGTATCTACAGACTGCATTCACAGCTGGGGCATATTTGCATAATATATCTATTTGTTTAATAAGTATGGAAATTAAACCACAACAGTTGGTATTTACTATGCCTTTCTTACATGAGCTACCATAGTTCATTTCTAAAAGACACTGGATTTCTAATAAAGCTTCCTTGTGCTCCTTCTTAGAATATTCATACAAAGAAGCTTAAATCTTTGGGAAGCAGAGCAACTTAAAGTGGACTACTTGCTTCTTCTGTATAGCTACTCCATTACCCATCTATAAAATTTTGTCAGTGATCTCTTTTAAAAGCCAGTTCAGCTTGCCTGAAAACTGGAGCCTGGCGCTACTTCAGGCAACAGTGACCATCCACTTGGTTCCATTTTAAAAAAAAGAGCATTGGATTAGGGAGCAGTTAAGCCATCTGGACATCCATAAATCCATGGGTCTTGATGGGACGCACCCATGGGTGCTGAGGGAGCTGGCAGAAGTCATTGCCAGGCCGCTCTCCGTCACCTTTGGTAAGTCCTGGGGAACAGGAGAGGTGCCTGGGGATTGGAGGAAGGCAAATGTCACTCCAGTCTTCCAAAAGGGCAAGAAGGAGGAGCCGGGT